>OMPJ01029439.1:0-10444 GCA_900312935.1 Carapus acus
AATGGAGAAAGGATTTTTTTTCCACTGCCCTTTATTTATTTATATCCCCCTGGTGCATTTTGTCGGCCGGCAGGAATTCAATCCAGCGGCGCCGCACAGATTGGTCACCTGCGACAGACGCAGACTCAAGTTCTTCCAAAGAAACTAAAAAACTTAAAAAACGCCATCTTCTCCTTCTCTGCCCTTACGCCTCGAACAATGATGTTCAGGTTAATGTCAGTCTGCAACCTTCTTTTGTTTTGCCTTCGTGCGTGACGCATATCCGCTCAGGCAACTGTGATTGGTTATGTGCGGATTCTCAAAGAGCCCAAAGAAAAACAGGAAGAGCAACGGAGGCCAGTTAATTCCATTCCCGTAACTCCTCGCTGGTTACCTAATACCTGGTGTGACCCAGCAGAGTGTTGTAGGATTTGTGCTGACGTCCACGCCGCACACGCAATGAAATGCAGAGGTTGTCGAGGTTCTTGGCCGCATCCGCCGGTGGCTTTGCCAACCATAACGTGGGGAGCCTTTGTTACCCTGCTAATATTTTCTTCACCCCTGGAGGAGGAGGAGCGAGGAGAGAGATGGTGAAACTTTATAACCCCGGGCCTCAGCTAATGCAATTGACCTGCTATTCTGGGCCCGAGGAGGCCCTGCTACCTAGATAAACAACATAATGAAAAGAACAGTCTGTTCCCGGATAAGTCGGCTCAAGCTTCGACGCCGAAGCCCCGCACACGCTATTTTCTTTATCTGTAACAGAATGCACAGTGCTTGTGTTTTTTGCTTTTCGTATTTTGTTTTTGATGATTACACGAAATTATCGTCCTCCGTGTCAACGCGCGACGTGTCACGTCGTGCAGCAACCTGGGTTAGCCGAGGAAAAGCAAAGGGAGTGTCCGCAAACCGCGCCGCATGA
This sequence comes from Carapus acus, assembly GCA_900312935.1. Taxonomy (NCBI): domain Eukaryota; kingdom Metazoa; phylum Chordata; class Actinopteri; order Ophidiiformes; family Carapidae; genus Carapus; species Carapus acus. Next base: position 902 of record OMPJ01029439.1, read on the forward strand.
GGGTTGAAGGAAGCCTTGTCTGATAAGAAAAATGAGCTCCGTCTAGAGCAAATATTGATTGGTTCAAGGGCTGCCTGCTTAAGCTGATAGGACTGAGTGTTTCTCAGCGCGACAGGCCTAAAAACTAAATATTTAATGTCGTTGCCACAGAACTATTTGAATATCCACATGTTAATCATGCAATCTCATGGTGCTCCATCATAGCAAATTCATATCAGAATCAGGAACGCTGCGCTCATGACAATTACACATGATTCCAAATGATAATTGATGATGATGATAATGATGGTTAAAAGTTTGTATTTTCTCCCTTCGCAGCTCAAATTGAAGTAATTCCCTGTAAGATCTGCGGGGACAAATCGTCAGGGATCCACTATGGCGTCATCACCTGCGAAGGCTGCAAGGTGAACCGATGTTCCTTTGATTGTCTTGCATCAGCGAGCCACTGTGACCAGGTTCACTCTGAGGCTACAAAGTTTGTGGTATTAATTAATTTTGTTGCATAAACTAAAAGTGCCCTGTGCTCATGTTCCCCTTCGGCCACAGGGTTTCTTTCGCCGCAGCCAACAGAACAATGCAATGTACTCCTGCTCAAGACAGAGGAACTGCCTCATCGACCGGACCAACCGTAACCGCTGTCAACACTGCAGGCTGCAGAAGTGTCTCGCTCTCGGTATGAGCCGTGACGGTGAGTCGACAAGCTGCTTATTCCCGTCTTTGTTCACTGCCTCTTCTCCGGTTTAAAACTATTAAACCGCCTCGAGCATTTTCATTATTTTTTCACACCAATATCAATTACTGCTTCTGGTTACAGCGGTGAAATTCGGGCGGATGTCCAAAAAGCAGCGTGACAGCCTCTACGCCGAGGTCCAGAAACACCAACAGTCCCGGGAATGTGTGGGGGACGGAGCCTGCGAGGAGAACAGGGACATGACTGTCCTCAACCGCACCTACAGCAGAGGCTCCGGCACCGCGCTCAGCGATCTGGACGAAACCACCACGTTGCCAGAGGGCCTGCTCTTCGACCTGCCGCTGACCCCCGAGGATGGAGGAGACTACTGTAACCCAGAAATGCTGGGAAGCAGCGCAGGCAGCAACTCCTCCTCACAGAGCTCCCCAGAACAGACCGACTTGGACTTCATCGAAGGCAACCACAACATTAAACACGAATACCAGTTGCTGCACGATTCCGGACTCTTCTCACATGCCATCCTCAACCCTTTGCCCGCGAGCTGCTCCCTCCTTGAAATTGGTTAGTTTTTAGCACATCAAAGTCATGGCAGTGCATACCTGATGTCTGGAGAAGCAAATTTGATATGGAACTAACAGATTCTTCCTTTTGTTCAGATCGTGTAACCCAGAATGTGGTCAAATCCCACATGGAGACGAGCCAGTACTCAGAGGACCTGAAGAGAATGGTCTGGACCATGCACAGTGCTGAGGAGACGCGCTTCTACCAGGCCAAGGTAGATACCACAGAGTATTTAGAGAATCGGATCCTATCTTTGGATTTGTTTGCCATCAGTCACACATTATAATCTATTGCCATTCATTTGATATCGTCTTAAAATGTTTCCAGAAACAAATGTACGGTCTTGTTATTGCAGTTGCAGATTTTTCAAAAATCCTCTTTCTCTTCCCATGTCTGTCTGGCAGTCATCGGAGGTGATGTGGCAGCAGTGCGCCATCCACATCACCAATGCAATCCAGTATGTCGTAGAGTTTGCGAAGCGCATCACTGGTTTCATGGACCTCTGTCAGAACGACCAGATCATCCTCCTCAAAGCAGGTGAGAGGCAATTGCCTGAGTGAGTGAGCGACAGCTGCTGATTTTGAAAACAGCCTCTCCCGAAATCAGTGAAATCTTTGCTAAGCTCTTTTTCTGTTATCTTGTTTCTATTCGCAGGCTGCATGGATGTGCTTCTCATCCGCATGTGTCGAGCTTACAATCCCATCAACAACACGCTGCCTTTTGATGGAAAGTTTGCCGGTCCACAACTCTTCAAAGCTCTGGGTGAGTTTGAAGACGTCTCACATTTCAATCTTTTCCCGTCTCTGTCTCATAAAAACACAAAGATAGAGATCATAAAGACACACAGGCCCTCAGAACTCAATATAGATATTGTTACAAATAAACATCCACTGGATCAACCTGTGGTTACTTAAAAAAGGATCCACCACAAAGTAAACACACTGCATTTGAAATAACAGTGCGCTGATTAGTGTGAGGGGGTACAAACCTCATTTCTTTGTTCATGTGTAAAAATAAAGGTGTAAAAACCACAGTCCTTCTGCTTTGTTCAATTCATCTCTGAGATATGATAATCTCTGGTGAGAGTGGAGGGTGAATGATGAATACTTAATTACCACCTCTTACGCAGAAGGATGTAGCATTGATTGAATAAGATGAACACATTACGGTAAACGAGGCCATTTGAATGTGAAGCACACGCTGATTAAGGCTTTGTCGAGTCTGTCATCCACGCCGCTGCGTTATGGACAGCCTGTGCAGTTCCTCGCTCAATGGCTGTTTCGCAACATTTCACACAAGATATCACCCAGGTCACACCGCTTGTTTAAGTCTGTCAGCAGTGCACAGGTCCAGCTCTGATGGTCACTCTCTGTCCTCCCCCCTCCAGGCTGTGACGACCTGGTGACGGCAGTATTTGATTTCGCGAAGAGCTTGAGTCGTATCCAGCTGTCCGACGAGGAGATGGCTCTCTTCAGTGCCGCCGTTCTGCTCTCTCCAGGTCAGATTCCTTTTGCACTCGTGACACTGAAACATTAGCAGAGCACACACACAGTGTCTAAAGTACAATGATGTTCGCTGAGGAGCAAAAGCACATATTTGCATTTTTTCAATATTTGCTGCTGCCACCAAACCTTTGCACGACATGCAGCGAATATGTTCTGGTCGTAGTTCAGCGACTCGGTGGTATTAATGTAGCATGTGTCCCTCCCTCAGACCGGCCTTGGCTGACGGACGTCCAGAAAGTACAGAAGCTGCAAGAGAAGGTGTACCTCGCTCTCCAGCACAGCTTACAAAGAGAAGGTGCTTCAGAGGAGAAACTAGATAAGGTTTGTGTTGTTTTTTATTCGCAGACCATTACTTATCACAGAATTAACTGCGACAGAACCAGATTTCATTCTGGAATTACATTTTAATTCTGTCAAGCCAAACAATTTACAGGAGTTTTATCATCTTAGGTTGTTCTCCACTCTATACTATTGTTTTTTACTATCCCCTACAGTGGTTTATGAAGAGTGGATATTTTACAGTCATAATTTCCTTCTCCTCCTTTTAATCAGTGCACCGACACATTGGTGTTTCCCTTCCGCTAATTTTTCCTTAATTTCCTTTCCAGATGGTGTCGAAGCTTCCTGTAATGAAATTTATTTGCAACCTTCACATTGACAAACTGGAGTTTTTCCGCCTGGTGCACCCCGAGACGGCGTACGCCTTCCCTCCACTGTACCGGGAGGTCTTCGGTAGCGAAATCACCTTTCCAGATTCCACCGAGGGCTAAGGGTGTCGTCTAGAATAACAGCAGTCGCTTAGATACATTCACGTGCAGGGAGGGAGAGAGAATGTGGCAATCAGCAGATGGAAAAAAACAGAAACAACCCACCGTCATTGACAATCCTGCACGCTGCTACACTTTAGGACGTACTCCTCTCACCTCAGAACTCTGAACACGCAGAGTAGCTCACACTGCCCGACCGGCGAGCCCATCATCACGCCACTGCAACTGGTGCTGCTGGCTGCTCGCAGCATATTACCAAATTATTTTTACAGGGAGTTTGCAGTAACGATTTAATAGTAGCCTGTATACAGTCGTTTGTATTCTGAAAGATATTTTTCTATGAGATTATCTAACACCTCTCATGAAATTCCTTTCGAGTATAATCTCAACTTGGTTCTCACTGTTCCTGTAAAATATTGTTGAATGTAGCCCTTCTTCCCTCCAACACCAGCCACAGGCTTCATGTAGAATGTAGATGTTCAACCTGTAAAGTGGAGGTGTGCAGTGATAATACCTGTTTCTTTTTAAGATTTTGGTAGTGCCCAAACTTGCAGTTTTGTGTCTTATGAGCAAACTGCCTAAAGGGACCATGATCAAACTCACACACAGGCAGCGTTTTTTTTTTTTTTTTTTATGTGTAAGTCACATGCAAACACCCACAAAGTGCACCGATAAACCCTGCATAAACAGCACAGAGCATAGCACTTATGCCCGTCTTTATTTTACCCGCACACCCTTAGACACTGATATGTGTAGGCTCTTTATTTATTTTTATTTTTTATGCAATCAATAACCTCAGCCCTGATACCTTTTCCCTTTGCAAATGCCACTTACAGAATGGAAGTGAAGACTCGCAGAAGTATTGTGAAAGTATTTTATATATGTATACCTATACAAGTGTGTAGAATAAGAGCAGCCATGTGTTCTGGGAGCATGGGAGTGTGGATGGAGGAGAATGGTGACACAGCGATTGTACTCAGGTCTCACACAGATACTGCCTGCCTCATACTTGGGCCTCTGCAATGGAAAGATTGTTTAAAAAAAACAAAAACGAGCACTTACGAGTCTTTGGTAGAGCCAATCTTAAGTCGCGCGACTCACAGATTTGCCGATTCAAATTCGAAACGGACAGTTGTTTGCTAACGTAGTCGTTAACGCCCTCCGACTTCAGATAAGCTGTTCGAACAAGCTGCTGAAAGGCTGACTGCCACGCTCACGAGGAGGAGCGTTGCACAACGCTGCGTCCTCGTAAGAGTGCCGTCACTCAAACTGAGGGAAACAGCTGCTCCAACAGAGTACTGACAAGTACCGACTACAGTCTGGTTGATTTGTGAGTTTGACGCTGAGAATAAAGTAACGTAAAAAAAATCACATGGCTGGAAGGCAAAGGATGGAAAGTGTCTAAGCCTCTTAGACACCTGTAGAGTGGATTTAGTCTCTGCCCGGCACTTTCTCTGCTCCTCGGTCAGGGGCGCTGTGCTGTCTCGGGCAGCAAACAGGTCTAATCAGAGAATTAGAACATCTGTTTTCTCAGCCCCACTCCCATACTACCTCACCCTCCTCAAACACTACAAGCCATGATGCCCAGCGATGATGAATAGAGCCACCAGCTACCCCCCTGAGTTTATTTTTGATTCTAAGCCTTGGCAAATTATTGCTTGGTCGCAAAATTGGACACACACAGATTCAATTCCAAAATATGTTAGTGTGGCGCACACAATTTGACAAAGAGGAGCTGATTGGATCACATGCTCATCTGATCTCACACTTATGGCATTACATGGTCTGGTCTCTGTCAATAACCTAACTTTTCAAGACTTGTATCTAAAGATCTAATATGCCTTGGATCCAAAGAAACGCCTCTGGTGGCAGATAGCCCTCAGTGTAGAGGAGATACTTCTCAGTTCTTCAAATTTCTTCAGCACTGCCTAAAGAATCATTCTCAGCTGCTAATAGAGAAAAGCTTCACTCAAGGAGACTTAAGTATTATTTGTAACGAAGATAATAAGACAATCGCATCGAAAAATTGTATGTCTAATATATCAGCCAGGTTCGCTTTGCACTGCTGGAACAGTGTCGTTCTTCATTCTAACATATTCTAACATAGTATCTTACTTATTCTAAGTTCACCCGATACTGGGTGCTTAAAAGGTAGCAGGATGGGATTGTGCAATAATGTCTTTCCCAGTGTTCTCCGTGTGACTGGTCCCTTCCATGTTGTCCACTTCACGATTTCACAAGCACTCCAGCACAGAAGCATCGTTAACCTTGCTGTAAAATAGATTATGCTATTCACAGTGTAACAAAATATCGCCAGTCAGCAAAAATTACAGTCTTTAAATGACAAGACCAGACAACACAGGGTCACAGTGATGTGGCGCAGATCTCAAATATTCACCTTGTGATGCTGCAGTCGACAGCAGTTCCGCTTTGTCACTCAGGGAGATAGCTGGGCTCTTAGTCCCACAGTGTGTTGGGTTTGCCCCGCACCTCGCACCAACATGGAGGACCTTTAAACCCCGATCACTGTGTGCAGTTCCCATTTGATCACTGAAGTATCAAAGATTTGCTCCCTGCCTCATATTTGATCTTAACGTTCTCAAGGAAAAGGGTCTAAAATGTCACAGTGAAATTGAATATAAAAGATGAACTCTAAATCTTGTGTTGGTTTTGTTGTGATCTCTGTTTCTTAATTTTTATCCCTAACTGTAATGTTTTCCTCCTCCGTTTAGTGTCCTTTTCGTCTCGAGAGATGTAATTCTATTTTTTTTTAAAGAGCATTTTTAAAGATGTCTCCCGAAAGGTTTTTCTCTGTCATGTTCACTCTGTTTATTGTCAGTCTATTTTAAAGTGATCATTATTGAATAAATATAGATTTCGATAAGAAGTAATTTATGATATGTCATGGATATAAAGCCCAAAATGTTTGTAACACATTCAAGTGTTATTGCACAATGGGGATACTATATGTGGATTAAAGAATGTAATAAAAGTATTTTATAATTAATGCAATTGTGGTCATTTTATTGCGGTTCAGTGCTACCATAAATTCTAGGAAGAGCATTATGTCACAAGGACGCAGAAACAAAACTTCACCCAATAAATGTAATGTTAGTCTGCAAATCTAACTATTGTAAATAACTGCAAAGGAGATAGATGAGGAAGTCAGATAAATCAGAAACTCTACTTACTGTGAACTATATACTGTCTGGAAATGTTGGAGTTTAAGTGATATCATAGTTTTTGCAATCAGCCAGGTCAAAGGTCAAGATGTCAATGAATTATGATCTACACACACTCATGCAGTGCTGAATGGTAATCTTGCAGTTTTTAAAACTCCATAATATCAATGTTGACACTTCCCCCTAAATAAAATAAGAAAAACACCCGACACGGGCTGACAAAGTGCCAACAATTTCTGATTCAATAATGTTTAATTATGTTATAATGTCGAACCATTAATAGGTAGCTCACAAAGTGCTCTTGTTAATTTCAGTTTCAGCTTCAGTAAGTTAACACCCACCATGTTTATATTGCCCTTTTACTTTAATTCAATAATGAGATGAAGGTTCAGCTGAGGTCATGTCATTTTAGAGCGACCCTCTGCTCTGTTTCTATGAACCCACACACAGAACTGAATATTAATTGAACTATAGCAACTACAGCGACAGCAAACAAACAATGAGCACTGCCGTGCTGCTGCCATGGAGGCCAGTGAATGCATCACGACGGACAGGTGAGAATACACAATGACAGTGGTGAAGAGCAAATATTCTTTGGCGATAAGAGCGTCCATTTCAGATGTGCAAGCAATGTCACAAACAAAGAAATATCTCAAAGTCCATATATGCTATATTGCGATGAGTACTGGTGGGTTGAGCGGGTTTAGTTTGTTTGTGGAGGTGGAGGAATTGCATGTTACGCTTCTAGCCTCCAGAGGGCGCTGTTGATCAATTCAGAAGCCCGTTATCGCCCAATGAACGCCCTGGCGACAATTGTGTACCAAGTGAACTGTCCGGATTTTTCCGTTTGTACGCGGGACGAGTGCGTAGTGTAGTTAATGGTTCAAGTTAAGCGGACTCCGAGTGTAAATACTCGTTCAGCTCGTCTGTGAGGAGCCGCAGTAGTGGGGTGCATCCTCGACGTGGCCGTGGTCAGTTGGCGTGCCCGGGCTCGGAGTGACGGCTGTGCGGTCCTATGATTCCTCCCGAACATTTTTGCCGTGGCCCCTTCTAACACATTATTTCGTCGGCTAACCGTTTTTTGCTTCGTCCCGACTAATCTACGCCTCCGTTGGAAGTGAAACAAAGACGAGGTCCAAGATGTCTGTAGCGGGCTTGAAGAAGCAGTTTTATAAAGCCAGCCAGGTTTGCAAAAACTTTTCTTCTAGCATTACCGCTAGCTGCTAGCCTCCTTTAGCATTTCTTAGCTAAGGGGTGCATAGCCAGTTAGCTTTCACTTTAAACGTCTCACTTGCAGTAAGCCAAAATAGTAATGCCTGTTGTTTTATCAGTTGCTTTTAAATTGTAACGAACACTACTCCGACTAGATATATAGATACGTTTGGTGTGTAGTATGTGCAAAAACACTGGTGTTTTCCAGCTCCCTAAATTACTGCCGTCAATAGTGTTTTTTAAATCGCAACGTTATTGGTAAAAGAATACAACTTAACCAACAAATGTTGTGACAAAGTTTGGATTGGGTATTTTGTAATGCTTTGAATCTTGGTGATGTTTTTGTTAGGTTCGTTACTACGTGCACAGTTATGTTGGTTGGAGGGATCTCAAGTGTGAGTCAGAATTCCGAGAGTCCAATGAAAGTAACGCGAAAAACGACAATATTTACGAATTATCCTTATTCTGTAACTGTTAGCCGGCACGCCAAATACTTGCTCTCTTGTTAGTGTAACAGTCCAACATTTTGCTCAGAATCCAGAGTTTTCCTCCGCTCACTTATGACCCAGTTACCCATTTCCAGCTGTGCTTCTGTTAATGTTTTGTTTATGGAGAACGTGGGCCAAGATGGACTGTTTTTGAGAGATCGCTGCTGCTCCTGGAATGTCAGGGTCCGCAGTACTGTATTCACCACCACAGAAAATGTGTGAAGTTGGTGTGAATGCCTTTTAGTTTTCTTAGAAGGCCCCTCTGGGGTATGGGTGTGTGCAGTTATATAGGCTTGAGAATCTTTTTCTTCCTCTGGTTGCTGATCTAAGCAGGAAAGACACGGGTTACTGCCCCGGCTTCCTTTCAGGAACCACCGATCCCTCTTGGTTTGGCCGTGGGAGGAAAACAAAAGCTAATCTGACTTGTGTTATCACCTGAGATGAAGAACAACAATAGAAATAAACTCTCCTTAATATAGAGAGGAGAACATGGAGAGGTGAGGTCTGATAAATGCTGCAGAGACACATGGACACGGTGTGCTCCCCGCTTGCTTGACTGCAATGCAGTCTCCGTTGCTGCCAACGCACCACGAGGGTCGATAGCAGTTGAAAATATGAATCTGTCCCCCTTCCTCCATCTGCAGGACGCTCATTCGTCTCCAGTGGCAGAGATATGCTTTGAGCGAGCGACATCCTGGTCTAATAACTGGAATTAGGTTTATTACAGCCGCTGTTCTGCTGTAGAGGACTCTGATGTTCTGAGCCTGAGGCATGCAGGAAGTTGGCTTTGGACTGGAGATCTGTGCCCTCGCTCATGCCTGTTTTTCTCTTTAACCATGTGCCTGCCCTTGGCTTGTTTTGTGTTTTTTCCCTACTTTCTCTACATGCCAAAGCTGAAATCCCAACACGGCAAACTCAAAGGACACACCCTTAGGGCACACACACACACACACACACACACACACACACACACACACACACACACACACACACACACACAGGGTCGTCAGAACATTGCTCCCGACAAGATTCCTTGGGCAGCCCTGAAGACGCTGATGGCCCAGTCCATCTACGGTGGGCGCATCGACAACGAATTTGACCAGCGGCTGCTCTGCACCTTCCTGGATCGCATCTTCA
>OMPJ01029441.1:0-16836 GCA_900312935.1 Carapus acus
TCTCCATCCCTCACTTCCTCTTCTCCACAGAAAGCATATCCGTCCTCCTGTTATTGTTATTATCTTAAGGGGCCAACGTTGTCGCCACACCATTACAAATACAACACACACAGACACACACACAATTTCTTGTGCAGTGGCGGTGAGTGGACATGTGGACTAAGAAGAAATGATCCATTCACAAGTCATGATCATTCATGATCCTGGGACAGTTTTCAGACTGTTACTTGTCTGTTCATGTGAGAACAAAAACACAAAACAAAACAAAAACAACTAGACTCAACCTCAGAGTAAACCTTCATTGTGCACGCGGAATTGTGTGTGTGTGTGTGTGTGTCCCTTGCCAGTTTCTAGGCTGGGGGGATGTGAGTAGAATAAGGGGAGAAAGATAAAGTTGTCAGTGCACTGAAGTGACTCTGGATCCTGGCACACAATCACACCATCACTGTATCAACACTGATTTCCCTCCATTTGTTTCCACCTCTTTTCAGCTCAGTGTATAGAAACACACAAACTCACACACACACACACACACACACACACGAGCACAGGAATTGGACCACTTAGACTGTGGAACTTTCTCTACATCCTTTTCCTCTTTGGTCCATTTTACGACATTCACAGTGCTACAGGAAGGCGGTCAGCCTGGCTACACAGGCTATACAGGCGGACCAACAATCAACACACACACACACACACACATTTATAAGCTTTATCTGCACCTATTATGAGAAATTTGTGATGTCATAAATACAGATGAAATGAAGCCCCAGTTTCAATTTCTTCAATTTCTTTCGTTTTTACTATCTCCTCTCCTCCCCGGCATCCCTCTCTCCCTCCTGCCATTGTTATCATGTCGAAGGCCCAACAGTCCCGAGTTGTGTATGAAGGTGCTCCACCCTCATTCCCCCTCCTCATACACACCCAGACCCACTCACCACACCACAGCATCTCTAACGCAACAACACACACACGCTCTTGGATCTCCCCACCGCCCACCACTATCACCACCAACCCACACACACGCCATGGTGCAATTACTTGTGTGTGTTGGCATTAAGGTAAACATTTCTAGCCTCAGTCAGAGCATAATCAAAGCTTGGCATGATGTCTCAACACATGGGATGTTGTGTCCTCTCCAACTCTGTTGCCAGAGGCCTCTGGAGGACAGCGAGTGGACGTCTGGTCTAAACACTGATGTTCAATTTAAGTGCGTGTTTCTGTCACATTGATGCTGATCAAGTTTATCAGAATAATAGTGCAACATCAGACAAAGTCTGAGCTGTTCTATCCCACAGTGAGGGTCTATCAGGGGCACATGCCCATCTTATACCGATGTTTGCAAAAAATCCAAAAGGCAAAATATCATTATGTGATCCCATGATTTACAATAGTGGTAGATATTGTGACTGTTCATTGCTCTTTATAGATTGAATCAAAATAAAAACTTGCATCTTTCATACGCAAAGTGATGATAATTCATTTATTGTTGATTGTCTGATGGGCCTAAGACAATCAGCACACAGACACTGGAAGCATCAAGTTTGGTTGAGGTACCAACAATTATTCCATATAAGTACAGTACAAACATTCGCCCCACATGGTTTTTGTTGAAATAACCTCATCTATCACATTAACGACTTGTATAAATCTGCTGGATTCCAGCTGCCACCTGACACCAGTTTGGGCTAAGAGCTAGACTTTAGAGGGATTGGGCTCTGTGTACACAGCGCTTCTCAGATCTCTTTTTACTGTCACAGATAAGAACCAAAATTAGGGTTACGGATTAACTACTAATCAGCTGCTCGGGGAAGTTGCTCATTTCTGCAGTTGTCCTCTGTTGTACCTCTGGTTTTTATGGTGCAGAGGGGCAGGTTGACCTTGAGCCTACGCAGGTGCGTATGATAGGAGGCAGATGAATAAGCAAAAGGACAGAAGAGTCAATGCTGGAAAAGAGGGTCCTGCCCTCTCAGCGCTGCCTCTTAATCCTGTTTTCCAACAACATCTAGGACCTAAATTCCTTCTGGCAAACAATTCTTGCAGATAATCCACTAATCAGTTTGTTCGGACAGAAATCTGACTCTGACCTTTCTTTCAAGGCTGGTTCGATCTCACCTGCTGCTCCCAACTGTTGGCAGAAAGGTTTAGCTTCCAGGGGGCTGAGACCACCTGAGGAGACGGGCGAGAGAAGAGCAGCAGACAGAGAGATGGCTGATTAAAACTAAAAACTGAAAACAAAAAACAAACAAAAACAATTACTCACCTAGGAGCCAGCTGGTATCCCCTCTGACCCCTGCGCCCGAATCGGCCTCTGTGCTGCCTTGGAGGACGACCTCCTCCCTCGTGGAAGAATGGGTCAGAGGGGTGACGGGCAAAATCACCCTGCCCAGGGACTCGAGGCGCGCCGATTCCTCTCACGTCTCGTCCTCTCCTGAAGTCCTTCCCAGTCTGTCCTCTCTGTCTCCACCCCTCACCAGCACCTGAGGTCCCACAGGGGACACAAAGCAGGACCTTCAGAGCGCTCGAAAACAGCTCGTGCCAGGTTTTACCACGGATGTTAATTTACAATTATAGGCCCCACAACCGCAACCCTCGTTTATTATGAATGACCGCGAGGTCACTTTAATGTTGTCGGGTTGACTGTGTAGATTCGGCTCCGCTTTTGAAAAACAACTTTGCATAAACGCCCTTAAAAGCAAGAGGCACCAACAATTGCTCCTTGTCTCTTTAACACACACACACACACACACACACACACACACAGAAACACACACACACAGTTTGCCTTTTATGTCTGTCCACAGTTATTTCAAGGCTGCCCACAGAGGGGCAAAAAAACAAATGCCGTATCGCAGAGGACGCGCACATACCCATCAACCCTGACAAATGGCGCCAGTGTGAGAGCGGGACCTCTACAATTGGGGATAACAGAAGGAGAGGGCAACAAAAGACAAAAGAAAGCGAGAATACCGTGCAATGTGGGAATAATGATTGACTACGGACTGCATTGTTTTCATTTAGGGTCAGTAAACAGAAAAATGGCGACCATGCTCGGTAAAATCCAGCCTCACTACAGTTCAGACAATTATAAAATTCCCAACATAAAAGTTCACAACGTAAATTTTGCTTCGCCGGGCCAACGTCGCCTCCATCAACCCGATGTTTGAATGTGAAAGTGCAGCAAAGAGCACTTGAAAGCATGCCGGGCATAAGTGAGTTATGTGTCAGCAAAGCCACATGCACCAAGTCTTTTTGGTCTTCGCCTGTGGTCGTTCTGTCTGTGCAAAACCATTAAATTTGAGATTTGCTCCGATTCAGGTTCAAATTAAAACCATGAGGCGCCTGGGATGAAAGCTGTTGGGCAAGCGCTGTGTCACTCTTCTCAGGTGAACATTTGGATCTCAAGCTGTGATGTTTTTTTAAACAAATCAGGCTGCAATTTGTTTCACGGTTGCACAACAACAAAGCCGACGAGGATCGAAAACACAGGCCGGTCGCAGCCAGGCTCTCTTTCGGCATGTATTTCTGTCTTTGCGGACATAAATAAATTGCGGAGATGTGGGACGGCAGCCATCGCATTGACTGTTGGAGCGTAATTGTGAGGGCAGGCAGGGAGGCAGGAGGAGATATTTGCTGAGGAGACTAAACATCAGGCCCGATTCCAGACAAAAACCAAACTGAGCCCTCGGTGATACCACATAGCGCCACCGCTACTCTCACGCACACACATACTCCCCTCTCTCTCTCTCTCGTACGCGCAAGCACGCACGCACACACTTCACATCACCGCAGTTCTGTAGTAATGATTGGTGTCTGTGTCTGTCAGAAATGAAACACTGAGGTATAAAGAGTGTATAGCATTCCATCTATAAAACCAGAAACATCCTCATGAGAGCCACAAAAGTCGACTGGGGAGGGAGGCAGACAGTTTGGCGCAAATCAGAGCCTCTGCGCCAACACGGCGAGCGACTGACTTCTACAAAATGATTGCAGAGAGTTTTTTGAGTCAGTGGGGTTGTATATTAAGTATGGGTTCGCGTTTCATAATCTCCTGCTGAACGGCTCCCTGTGATTGACCACTGAGGAGGAGGAGGATGGAGTCTTGCTGCTACCGAGGCAACCGGGAGGCAAAGCGGATAGTGGAAAAGTCGGCCTGAGAGCTGCTGGTTCAATTCCAATGACTCCCCGACTGCTCGCCAGCCAGCTGAGGGTCAGTCAAATCCCTGAGAAAGGATGAATATAGGCTATTAACGGGGTGAGACGTTTGGGTGAGGAGGTGGAGGGGGACGCTAAAGAGCAAAGGAGAGAGTGGGGGACGACAGAGGGGACGGGGATCACAGAGGAGAGGGAGACAGAGAAAGACACCGTAAAGGGAGCGACGGGGAAAGGTCTGTAATCAGTTGGTCTTGTTGTGTGTCTTAAAATAGAGCTCTCCCAGCCTATAAACAGAAACCTACAATTACTAGCACACTGACAAAGCAAGTCTACAATCCCAATGTGCGTGTGCGAGTGTGCGTGCGTGCCTGTGTGTGTGTGTGCGCGAGTACGGGGCGGAATGTGTAGGGCCGCAGCACACATGGAGATCGTTACAGCGTTGCCCTCTGGGTAATGTGGTTCTGCAGAGAGGCCCGGAGAACTACAACCACACATCATCTGTCAGGGGGTGAAATGTTGCACTCTCTCAACTTAGGAGAGGTTTCATCAGCTTCTCATATAAACGACGTGTCTCCTGCGGGCGGTCGGTCCCCGTCTCTCTCTCTCTCTCTCTCTCTCTCTCTCTCTATTTTCGCTCAGAATCAAGCCCAAACACGACAAGATCAGGCAAACGTAAATGCACCGTTGCATTAAGCGAACCCTCTGTGTTCGGAGACAGCATCGCATTAATTAGTTTCAGATGACGTGGAACATTTCGTTCTCCGTGAGAGGATGACGACGACGACGACGACGTGTTTGGGGCATGAACACAAAGTTACAGAACGTTGTGATCTAGGAGGATCAGGGTCTCACCTGTGTGGAGATGACTGCACCCCGGTGCACCTGCTCTTGGTCTGGACTGCAGGACTCTGCCTCTTTTCCCGCAGGCATCCGTTACTTTCTCCCTCATGCTGAGAAACTGAGCCTGACGGGACGACTGGAGGAAAGGGGACACGAAGACAACAACACAAGCGTGCAGCACATCAGGCGGAGCGCCACGGTGCAGATTCCCTCTGCGCTTTGGACAAATTTGACTTGTGACGGAAGGGTTTGAAGGCGGAATCTATTCTTTTACTCGATTACGCCTTCGAAACATGATATTTATCCACAAATGCAGTACAAATCTGAACACAGTGGCATCGCCCCAAAGGGACTCCACCACTGAGAGTAACTATCCAGGCTACGGGGCAATGACGCAGCCCCAAAAACCTCAAAAACAGGCACAATAAACGGAGAGCGTGATCCCAATCTCTCACCAATATAATGTAATCTAGCATAGCCATGTACACACACACGCGCGCGCGCGCACGCACACACAAACACACACGTGGTTTGGGTTACTTCTTCATTTTGTTTGTCTGCGCACTCACACTTGCGTCCAGCAGCTCAGCTTGCTCGGCGCCGCTGTGTGCCAGCAGGTACTTTGAATGGAACAGCCGTCCATCGAAGCTTTGCCATGGCATCAGGGCCGCGCTGGGCAGAGGGCCGCCGCTGGCACAGTTAGCGCCCAGCAGGTGGCCAAGGCCGCGCACGTACAGGGAGCCCAGCTGCACTGCACGGCTGCAGAGGTACGGCAGCTGAGAGAGGGGAGGAACAGAGACACAAAACATCTCTGCTGGGTTCGTAGTTGGCAGAGGAGGATTATCACCCACGGTCAGTCAGAGACGGAGTCTGTTCTACGCCATCGTCTGTTTGGCTTTTTGGAGATCCCAGCCAGCTATCCAGCCCACTTGGTGGTGGTGTTAATGTGCCATCCAACAACTACTAAAACCACAGACAAGAAAATATGATGGCATGGTTGAATAGACAAAGAATCTAAAGCTTCAGTCGCTTGAGGGAATCGTCAGATGAAGATGCAGTGTGTGATGTGCCCAGACACATATAGCGCCAACACTTCCTCTCTTGGGAGCCACTATACTGATTTTCCCTACTATCAGTTCTAGAAAGGCACCATGTCCACATAGTGTATAATGTTATTGATCTGATGTGAATACAAACTCATGAGTAAATTCAGATATTGCTGACGGTCGATGTGATAGATGATGAAGATCTTAACGGTCAAAATTTTGCCAGCAGCCGGACTGCAGACCCTCGATTCTGTGAGATAGGTCCCACCTCCTCTGGAGCTCAGGCTCCTCTCACCCCGCTACAACCATCTGTTTCCTTGCAGCATTGCAGGTTACCACCCAGAACAAATATGTGAACTTTCTGCTAAAATAATTAGTCCTCTTCACCCCAAATTGTCTCGTCCAGTCATCCGTTCTGCCCTGACGCTCGTAATTTAAGGATGGAGACCACCCACTGAGACCTCACTCTTCCTCAATTTAGGTGACAGAAACCGTGGCAGGCGGGAATATGTTAAATTAAGGCAATCAAAACCTAAAACCTAAACCGGCTGCGTACGCACAATGCGGTTATTCAAACTGGGGAGGTAACACAAACTGTGCAATATTGTATGTCTCGTCACAATAGACTGACAATGGGAGGATGCTGTACTCTGATAAAGACCAGCAGCCGCAGAGAAAGAGACAGAAAAAGAAAAAAAAAGTGTCAGATGAGGAGGGGGGGACAACACTAGCCGATAACAGCAGGCAGATGTTCTGTGTGTGTGTGTGCCTTCTGCTCTCACCTGGCCTCTGGCAGATAGCACTGATAACAGAGTGATTATGTACACACGCGTGCACACACACTCAGACAGACACACACACACACAAAGTCCTGCTTGCCACCTGCTTCCAGTCAAACACAGCTTCACCTACCACAAACAATGAACCACTGCACAAGGACACAAAAGCCTCAAGACACAAGCAGGCAAGCGGGCCGGGACAAAGAGAGGGAGAACAGATAAGGAGCGCGCGGGAAGAGGACTTAAATGAGAGAAAGTGGCCGAGTGTGTGTGGGGAAAGTATGGGAGTACAGGGAGGGAGGGAGAGTGGAGAGTGGAGAGAGAGAGAGGAGGAGAAGAAAGAGAAAGAGAGAGAGACATACTGAAACAAAGGATAATAAAATGAAAGAAAAGGAAAGCGAGATGAGTGTGAGGGCGCGCGTGTGTGAGAGAGTGTGTGTGTGGGATCTGTGGGGCGGAGTGTGCTTGGTGTAAATAGCTCCATGTGGTAAGCGTCAGCCAGGACAGACAGGCGACTGTCGCCAGCACTCTCTCCCCGTCTCCCCTTCTCTCTTTCTCTCTCACAGTCACACACACACACACACAGGCACATACACACAATACCACAACTGCAAATACAGGGGGAAGGAATGTCGCAAGGAAGGCAACGGACCTACTCAACACAGTCACAAACATAAACATAAACACATACACACGCGCACACACAGAAAATACATAAACACAAGAAAAGATTAGAAAAAAGGAAAATCAATAAAGCACTCTCTCTGGGGGAAAGTCTGAAGGCAAAACAAACTTGAAAATGTGGTTTCTTACGACGTGCTGCAGACTTCACACTGCTCGTGTGATCATGTGTGACTGTACCTGTGTATAGTTTATGTCATCGCACACACACACACACACACAGAGCCTTGCGTGTGCGCATGCAGATCTCACAATCAGCTAATCTTTGCATACACAGGCTTCGTTTTGCTCCTGGCGCTCGGAATTTCTCCCACACATTGCATATTCAAATCGAGGCCCTGCCCTAATTATCGTGTGGGAAACGGCAAAAATACAAATTACAACACGCAAGTATGGTGATTAAACTGTAAAAATACATGGGGCTGCAATCGGGGAACGAGCGGTCGGGACTTTTCCTCAAAAGGATGGAATGTGGCGGAGGATCCTCACTTTCTCTCAGCAGGTCACACATGTTGACAGTCTCCATGCGTGTCTGTGTGTGCTTGTGTGCGTGTATGAGTAGATTCTTGTGTGAGGACACATCTCTCATCAGTCACTGCTTAGGGTCACAGATTGTATCAATCCTGCAGATGAGCTGATGTAATGATCCAACAGACGGAAGAATAAATATTTGACAATGTGTGAATGTGTCCAGAAAAAATGAAAGATAAAATTCCTGCTATATCTGTGTGTACGAGCATCAGTGTGCGAGTGTGAGCGTCACTCACCTTTATATTCTGAAACTCCTGCAGCGATTTCACTCTTATACACACTGCCTGACTGAGGTATGCATCCACATCTTCAATTGATAGTGATTTGACCTACACACATGTACACACACACGCAGACACATATACACATACACACACACACACACACACGCGGGAACGTATGGTTAGCCAATTGAAGTCCATTCTGATTTGTTTACTCCCACTTTGTCTTCAGTGGAGGTCTGTTTATTTTGTCTGGCTCTCTGCGCAACAATTCAAAGAAACAATGCTGAGCGACAGAAACAAAGCTGCCCAGTTGTGTGTACAAAACAAACACACCCCGGGAGCGATTTGAACAGCGGAGTGACGAGGGAGTGTGAATGCAGCGCACATACACACACAACAGTAGCTCACAATGCTACTGTTGTGTGTTTCTCCGTCTGTCTGGACAGGACAGCATTATTTGGTACGATGCTGTTGAGGTCTAAGTGACTAGATTAGCATATGCTGATCCCGGCGGGCTGTTTGCTGAGGGCTCACCAAACACACATGTGCCTTCATCCACACACTGTAGCCATAGCTTAAAGGTCCAGTTGTAGAGGCCTCCCCTGCAGATTGAAGTTGCAGAGGGTGTTTTTTTTTTTTTACTGACCATTGTTCAAAAACCGCATGAAAAATGAAAGAAAAATATCTGGTTCCCTAACTGCTACTACTGAGAACTCCACGTGTCCTTGTGTCAGATGGAGTTATAGATATAACTACTCCAGTCTGGTAGAAATTGGCAAGTGTGTGTTAGGACTGGACAGGCTGGGTAAAGAAACAAAACGTTAACTAGACGAGTCTCAATATTGAGCCTGGAAAAGCTGGACCTTACATACCTTAATCACCTAAGACCGAGCCTGCTCGCTATAAGCATAATATCTGTTTGCGGTGCGCGGATTGACGCATGCACTTGTCCGAGAGATCCCATGATTCAAGGATCCCTTTTGTGCAGAAGCTTAATGTCATGACGTCAAAGTAACGTGCTCTGTAAAAAACACGTCAATTAAAACAATATCTAAAGCTCCACTGCTGTATTTCGCTTTGAAAAGTAATCTGGGTGCCAGATGAATTCAGGTCAAAACATTGCATTACCCATTGTGGAGGACAGTGGCAAAAGTGGTTTTTACTAATAACACACAAAATCACACGCTAACCCTTCATGTTTTTGTAAAATTCAAATCATTAAAGCCTCCTGGTGAGCAACAGGGCAGGCGTGGCTACAAAAACATGGAGTTACAAGGACCAAAGTCGGTGGATAAACTTGGCATTCAGAGAGACACAATAACCTGAACCACATAGTGACAAAGCAACACAGAAAAGACTGTCAACAATCCTTGTTTGCCTTCAAATCACTTACTGACAAAAGAATTGAGTAATTGTTGTATACTGTTGCCGCAGCAAATCCTTGATCAAAACACACCTTGCATGTTTCTGTGTCACAAAATAAATCTGGTCTTTCACTCTATGTTGATACAGCTCGCAAATTGTCGATTTGCCTCGCACAAACACTGATCTTGTCTGAGAAAATTAAATACGAAAAAGTGTTGTTCCCGCTAGTTTCATTAAAAGGCTCAATGCCATTATCTTAGGGTTAAAAACAGACATGGAGTATCACAGCACAGATCTCATCTGCCTGAAGGACCGCATCGATTTAATGATCGTACATGACCTACAAGGAGATGATGTAGTGGAAAAGTTTAGTGCTAAGTCTGAGGAAAAGTACAAGCAGTGTGAAAACTCAAATACTCTGTGTGAACACTCTGCTGCCTCTCCCCACAGGGAGCATCACTACAGTCTTGACATCATTGTGCAACATCCACAACAACTCGCATATACATGTATACCACACAGACAGTGTTAACATTTATTATTTACACTGTTAACTACAATCTGGCACCTTATTTGGCCACTTAAGTGCACTCCACTCACAGACCTTATCTGTTTGAGCTATCTTTTTGCACAGTGGCTTCTCTCCAACATTGTCTATTACTTTCCGCAGTTTTTTTTTCCTCTGATCATTTTTAACTCTCATAACCTTGGTGACCTCGTATTGATAATGAGGTGTCGAAGTTTGTTTCTACCACAATCGAGGCAAAAAAAAAAAAGCACATGGCGCGCAGAAAATGCCGAGTTACATTCAATGAATTCCATTCAATCCAAGAGCTCTACCTGGAGGGCAATGCAGGTGACCAGACAAAGGACAGCCAGGAGGGAGTCTTCCATCACCCCATACATCTCCGAGAACTCCCCGCAGTCAAAAATTGACAGAAGTGTTGTCAAACGGAGGGCAGAGACTTCAGGACCGGTGCCAAACCACAACACATCCAGACTGGGTTGGTCACCTACACACCACACATGAAACACAATAGGCATAACTTTTTAAATCACCAGAGTTCTTCAGGAAAAGTGCCAATTTGACATTTACAGGTATTGCTATTACTACATAAAACCTCAACATACAGTCAACACTGACGCCTAAAATGTAAATAAGGGAGAAGTATATAGGGACAAAAAAGTCACATCAGTAATGTTTCAGACCAGCACGACCTGCTATAATATTGGATATGCAGCGTTCATTTTATATCTTTGACGGATGTTTGAAAGTCCAGTACATGACAGGTCGAGGGGCTTTGGGTGGACCACAGCAGGATCCTTGAGAGGGTTTCCAGGATAGACAAACCATTCTCTGACTGTTGGAGTATCAAAGCTGCTCCCTGCAAACCAGAGAAATGACAGTTATGGTATTTGTCTGAACTCAGATAGGTACAACTGACACTAGCAGATCTTTTTCCTCCACACGGGTTGCGTCTTGCTACCTCCGTCTCTGTGCAGCAGCACACTGTAGATACGTTGTCTACAAGCCTTATATACAAGTGCCTGAGGTAGCAATTCGGTATCCTCCTCATCCTCCAAAGTATTGCTACATTCAGCGACTCCCTCGCACAGAACATTGTGAACCATGAAACTCTCGGCCGCAACAT
Organism: Carapus acus; assembly: GCA_900312935.1. NCBI lineage: Eukaryota > Metazoa > Chordata > Actinopteri > Ophidiiformes > Carapidae > Carapus > Carapus acus. Next base: position 11,274 of record OMPJ01029441.1, read on the forward strand.
GTTTCTCTCGACATGCCTGCAGAAAACCCAGGTGCAACATTAGCATGATCACTCTGTACTTCCTGACGCGACAAGTTTTCTTTAGGACACAGAGATGGAACAGAACATACCTTCAGTATGTCTGCGCTAACATATCTCTCCATCCTCCAGCCGGTGTTATGGAATGGAGTTGCTTTGTCGTCGAGCGGCAGAGGTTGAACTTCAGGTATTGAATAGGAGGAAATTCCCCTTTGCAGGAGTGCTCGCTCAACAGAGGACAGCTCCAGAGACGGAGGGATAAACTCTAAATCTTCTTCTTTCTCTGTTGTCCACATGGAGCTCACAAGGTGGGCCACAGCTCGCACCATCTGCCCTTGAGGACTAGAGTGTGGTGCAGGAAAGAATTTCCTGGGAGAAAAACAGAAAAAAAACTGAGGGCCATGGATGAGAAACATACCAAAACAATAATATGTTGCTGCTATTTCATTTCCAACTTTAATGTGGCTTACTGTTACGTGCTTCAAATCAGACATCAGCATGCAGACCATTAACAATTTTGGTTTAGCAATTCCAAACCCATCTGTTCCCTGCTCCTCAAAAAATGAGGGTGTGCAGATTTTAGCATGGCTATGGTTAGACAGATCATTAAAATGTTAATACAACTGTTGTGGCTTTCCAAAAACTGTTTTAAAAATATATGTTCATAGTTGGGAAATTGTTTTCAGTTGCTTGCAGCCACATTGTCATGTGTTTTAGCATCCAAGCAGGAGAGAAATTGATTGTTTTTTGTTATGACCAGATGTCCTGGATTGTGAATAGAATTTGAATGCTAAGTATAATAAATTAGCGAGCCAGGATTAGAACAGGAAAGTTGAGTGGAAAATGTCAACAACGACAAAAAGGAACCCAGTCACCTGTATTTAGTCATGGCATCACTCCTGATGTGTTGCATCTGCTCCTCTGACACCACATCATTACCAAGGAGGCAGGCCAGGAGAGGCAACTTGTTCACTGTAAGTCCGATGGCCTGGCAGAGCCGTGTTTGGTCATACAGAACGGTGGTGAGGCTGTCCAGCTGAAGCTTGGCCACCGACAAGTATGGGGCACTTTGAAAAAAGAAGAAATACCACAGCATTCCACATTTTCCAATTCACTGATTGAGACCAGACATACATTTCATCAATTTAGAAAATAATCTCAATACCACTAGCTGGTGTAACCATGCGGCTGTATCCAAAGCTCTATCTGTAGTGTTAGTAATTAGACTCTGGTAACAGGCAAATCATAATGATTTACAGCAAAGCCAGCAATGACAACAAATTCAAGAGACCTGTCATATATTAAGTAGTCTGAGTCTTGTCCCAAAATGCCCATGCATCCATGGCGACGAGCGTAGCTGGCAATCTCATAATCAGCCTCCTGCACTGAGCAATACACTTCTTGACCTAAAGATCTGAAACCAAATAGTGACACAAGGCAAAGACACTTACAATACTGACAATAACATGTGAGTAAAGGTCAACATATACATCTTGAGCCAAACCTGAGGGCAAAGGGTGTGAATGATGCCAGGCCGGATGGCAGGCAGAACAGCTCTCTACCAGGTTGCTCACCAGTGGCTTTGACATGTCGAAATACTTTGGAAACATCCCCATTCACTCTGCGGCGTCTCTTCACCTTGGGACAGAACAATGTCATGTAGACGGAGAGTAATTCTGTTTACAACATTAGCAATCACATATTAACGCTGTGATTCCGTAGTGGCAGTCTTTAGGGGGAGTACAGTTGCAAACAATGATGTATGTGGTTGACAGAGCACTTCTCATCTATCGTGTGTGCTTCCTTACCCACTCGTGTCTCTTCTTCTCCTCCACCACTCCATCAAAAAAGAAAACCAATCTAATACCGGCAGCAGTGAAGACCTCCACCCAGTGCTTCAGAAAATCCACGTACTCCCTCCACTGTCCACCACACACCCAGTCCTTACAAGTGTACCAGTGCCTCAAGCAGGCCATGCCATCCACCGTGAGTGTGGGACCTACACACAAGCACCATGTTAGTGTACCGAGGAGCACGGTCCAGTCCACTGTCAGCAAACTCGGCAATTTTGAGAAATGTCCTGTACTTTTCAATGAGCCATTTTTACAAGATACAATAGGGTGGAATTTGAAACTAATGGGCTTTTGATTGATCCGATATCATTTCATCAAATCACAGGTAGGTAGGTAGGTAGGTAGGCGGGTACTTCATTGCTCCATTTATAAAGTGTGTAAGTGTGTGCATGTTACATTAAATATACTTTATTTTGGCTGCATTCACAGAGTAAAAGAGCAAACTGATGTGTAAAGGTCATAGTAATATTAATAAATCAATTGTTATTATTCTTCTTTCTTGTAAACCCTCATTTTTAACCCTTATCTAAAGACATGGAATAGCAATCATTTAATATTCAATATCAAAAGATCCTATATAAATCAAATCTAACTGAACTGCATTGAATGGAATGGAATGGAATTGATGATTGGCACTTGCTTGAGTACTGTGACGAGGCGAACATGCTTGTACCTGAAGAAGTGATTCATTACCATACATATACAGAATTTTAAGCAAATATGTGTGTTGTGAAGAGTCTCATCTGTGTAAAACTACGGAGAAACTGTGCCACGTTAAGTTTCATTCACAACGCCCACCACCACTTTGAGAAACAAAGCCCCATACAGTGATGTACCTTCTTTCATCTATTTTACCATCTCCATGGTGGATTACTGGTTACGTTAAAACAACATACACAAGCCGAAATACTTTAATTGACAGGAGTGTTGATAATGATGTTACCGGGGCTGTTGGCTGTGTGTCCCTCTGCGTGTCTCTTGGCCAGCTCCCTCAGATTTACAGGGACACAGGCGTCAGAACAGCAGCGCTCTACAAAGTTTTGCAGACCTTTCACCCCCATTTCTGTGGTGGACACATACACACGCATACGCATTCATTGACTCAAAATACTGAATCATTCGTTTATTAACAAACGTCGAATTACTTCAGTACTCAGTGAGCGGATTGACGGAGCTAGCCTTTAGCAACTATTAGCTCCCAGTGGCTAAGTTACCTCATATCGATTCCGACGCGTTTCCTGACCGGCAAAAAACAGTTCTACATCAAGCTTTCTTATGTCGCGAATGAATCACAACAATTCGTTGACAAAAAAAGATTTCAAATCACTGTCCGAGCATAAACGCCGTTGTCCATGTGTGTAGCTACTTCCTGTGCTAGCGTGCTACGTCAACACGTTTCAAAACAAACCACACGTGTCCGGCACGCAGGGCTGAGAACACAGAGGTGCACCGAGACGCTTTGAAATCGCAATGAAATCACTATATATCCCCTGAGAAGTACGCTCTCTAAATTGTATATTTAACTTCAGCCACACCGATGGATACGTAAATTATGGTTTGATTTATCGCTGAAAGTGAAACTGCTTTGATAATGCGCACGGTCATGGTACTTCTACGGAAAAATAAACAGCACAATGCGGCATGAATGTGAATGGAACACTGCGGCTTTGTGGGCTCAGTCCTCCCATAAACTCTCCAGGCAAGGATCAGAGACCGGGCTAATTGCTCTCCAGGAGAATGGGCTGCTTTTTGGAGTTGCAAGCTATTAGGTCTACCTTCAACACAAAGCAACCCCATCCCCTCCTTTCCATTGTCCAAGTTCCACAGGAATAAAGAGGGGAGCATATGCTGGCTGTCAGTCCAGCTGTCAGCATCTGTTGCTCCTCTACCAGATGCTCTGAGGACTCATGGAGACCCCTCCCAGTAACTGTTACAGGATGGGGGTAGTGGGCTGTGCTGTAAATTATCCTCAGGAGAATGATGGGCACTGGACTTGTGAAGTTCAGATGCAGACGGGCTGGATCAGAACTTGGCCTAGGCAGCTGTACACATCACTGGTGAAATGGGTCCTTTAATGTTAGATTTGGACAAATTGGTTTTCTCATGAGGCTGACCGTTGATTGACCAGTTTTGGCTACGAGTCATTCCTGCTGTCTCACCGGTCCAAAGAAAGGTATACATGGCCCCCAGTGGCCATTGTCTTGATGAGAAGATGCTGAGCGGTGACATTTGCTGCTGGGCGCATCCTGCTGATGGATATTTGGACATCTACAAAATGTCTTTTTTTGAAAAAAACTGTTAAGTTATGAAACAACACTGAAGTTGTTTCATAAATATCGCCAAGGTAATTCCCTCCGATATTTGTCAGTAGAGTAAAGTCTACATTGGCACATTTGAAATCTGTATTCTCTGCAGAATTGATAGCAGTTCAGAATTTTGTTCAGTATTTTGTAAATCATTTTTGATTATAGTTCTGCAAGAGCGGCTGCAATTTGCTCCCTGTTCACCACAGACTCTTTCAACTTCCTCCTCCTTCAGTGACACTTCTTTCGCTTCTTCCACCTCCTCCCCTTTGTGTCCCTACCTCCCGCCCCCTCCCTTTTTTTTCTCCTCCGTACTGTTCTCCCTGACCTCCCCCCTTCTCTTGACCAAAGCTTGACTCAGGAGAAACAGAGGCAGATGTTCCAGCAGCACACGACTGCTCTCATCCCAACCCCCAACACCTCCCATTTGTACTGGATCAGCAGTTAACCCCCGGAAAGAATTGACCATACAAGCACTCACACACACACGCACACGCTCTCTCTCTCTCACACACACGCACACGCACACGCTCTCTCACACACACAGATACAAAAACACAGCTTCCTAAATCTGTACTGGCTCAACAGTTGTGCAACTGAAAGCGAGAAGAAAACACGCACACACGCACACACGCACAGACGCACGCACACGTTGGTGTCCAAATCCCCCCAGCAGCCACCTAAGGGTCAGGCCATGTGTCAGCGTCCAGAGCTGAGGGTCTCTCCGGGCAGCTGGCCTGGTTAATCCTCCTCCAGGCCACTGGTTCTCAAACTAAAGACCAAGGTCCCCCAGGGGGAACAAGACAGAGATCCCAGGGAGTGTGTGATTTCTTCAGACGTATTAAGGAGACAGGTGTTTGTTTTGTTTTTGTTTTTTTCCCAGATAGTACTTCCCAGCAGCCATGTATTGCCGTCAAGAGTTATTTTGTAGTTACATCACTTCTGTAAAATGTATTTTAAACTTACTAAAAAGTCATCAATATCTATCATTCTATCATTTGTCTATCTATCTATCTATCTATCTATCTATCTATCTATCTATCTATCTATCTATCTATCTATCTATCTATCTGTCTGTCTGTCTGTTTATCTGTTTGTCTGTCTGTCTGTCTGTCTGTCTGTCTGTTATTCCATCAATCCATCCACCCATCCGCCCACCTTCTATCTATCTATCTATCTATCTATCTATCTATCTATCTATCTATCTATCTATCTATCTATCTATCTATCTATCTATCTATCTATCTATCTGTCTGTCTGTCTGTCTGTCTGTCTGTTCATCCATCCATCCACCCATCTGGCCCCCCGTCTATCTATCTATCTATCTATCTATCTATCTATCTATCTATCTATCTATCTATCTATCTATCTATCTATCTATCTATCTAT
>OMPJ01029447.1:0-10115 GCA_900312935.1 Carapus acus
TGACACATTGCTGCACCTTTGCGTGCGCACACATACGGATACACACACACACGCACACTGCTACATTGCTGCGATTTTGTGTGTGTGCGCGCACAGACACACACAGACACTCACACACACACACACACACACACACACACAAAGACACACACACATGCTGACAGCAGCGTACCATCTGGCTTCTAATGCAGACATACCAGTGTGTGTGCGTGAAAACGTACTGACAGCCTTTCAGGGTAGATAAAATGGTGTTTTTTAACATTAGCGACAGGGTGGGCATGCCGCAGCGCCGTGTGTGTGTGTGTGTGTGTGCGTGTGCGTGTGTGTGTGTGTGTGAGGACGCTCGGAGGAAAAAGCAGACGCCAGGAGACGAGGCGGAGAAAGTGAGAGAGGAAGAGTGAATGAGAGCGTGAGAGAGGAAGAGGAGCAGGGGAGAGAGGCAAGCACACAGATGCAGAGAGTGAGAAAGTGGGAGGGGAGAGAGTGAAAAAGTAACGACAGAGGGAGGGAGAGAGAGAGAGAGAGAAGGAGAGAGGAACGGTTTCAGAAGTGACAGAGTAGTGAGAGAGTGACAGAGGTCGTGATGAAGAAAAGCAGTACAGGAGTGAGAGAGGAGGAATGAGCGAGAGTGAGAGACATAGATTAAGAGGGGCCGAGGGGAAGGAAGAGTGTGTTCCTGTGTGTGTGTGTTGAAGGGCAGCGAGTGGAGGCCAGGGAGATGGGCCCCTGTGGGCCCCTCCTACCTGTTTGCTGTATTTGTTCCCCGTTTGGCAGCCGTACTCGGAGCACTGGTCAGACCCCAGCGACATGGCGTCCGCGTTGCCGCTGCCCCCGCTGCTGCTGCTGCTGGAGCCGGCGCTGCCCACACAGCCCCCGCTGCCCACGAAGGTGTTGGACGGGGGCAGCTCCTGGACCGCCTGGTGCTTCTTGCCCTCGGCGGGCGGGGAATGAGGCTGCAGATGCACCGCGGGCAGCGGGGAGCTGGACTTGTAGTGTCGGGCCAGGTCGGGACTGGACTGGTGCCTCCTTCCGCCGCTCATCCTCGGGCTGCCGGGGTCGCCGTCCACCGCGCAGTAACGAGCCGCCAGGCGCTCGCTGGCGCTGCTCAGCTCCTCGTCCTCCTCCTCGTTGGCGTGGCGCCGCAGCCCGTTGACCGTGACGATGCTGCTGTAGAGCGAGCGGTCGGATTTGGCGCCGCCCGCCGCGGCGCCGCTCCCGCTCCCGTTGCGTTTGTCCCTTCGGGGCTTCCGTCCCCTGTCCGACCCGCCGCCGCGGCTGGCCTGAGGCTGCGCCCCCTGAGGAGTGAAGAAATCTTCTTCGGGTTCCTTCTTGCCGGCCTCGTAGCCGTTCTTGCCCTGGGCGCCGCATTGCCGGGCGGTGACCACCAGGAGGATAACCAGGATGACCGCCGCCGCGCCCGCCAGAACGCCGATGGCCACGCTGAGGCGCTGTTTCCCCAGCGCGCGCTCGCTGTCAGGGTCGCCCGCGATGTCCAGGGACAAGGGAGCCATCAGGCTGCGAGCCACCTGGAGAGAGGCAGGGGAAAAATGGACGGGGGCGGGGAAGAGGGTATTAAGTGTAAAGCGGGAGGACAGGCAGGTGTGTGTGAGTCATTGAGATGCACCCAACAACAACTCCGACTAAATTAAAGCCACCATTTTGTTTTGAACGGCCTGTCCATAATCTCCAGTCTCAGTCTGTCATTTGCTATATAATCACCACTGCCTCCCAGTCGCAGCTCTCCAACTTGTGGTATCGTCTCGTTAGCGGAGACGTCCGAGGCTCTCAAATCAAATCTTTGAGTGGCTGAGGGATGGAAAGACGTTGTGCGATTGCATTGAAGTGCAGGCAGAAAAGAAAAAAAAAAAAAAAAAAACCCTGAATTGAATAGACGTCAAGGAAAACGGGAGGCACCAAATAAATGTGCAGATAAAGAGCCTGGAACACACACGCGCACTGGCACACACACATACAGTATCTGGTCTCATCAATGAACAATATCGCTATTGTGCTGCAGGCGTAGGTGTGGATTTGCTAAAGGATTTGCTAACAGCATTGTTGTGTTTCTGTGAGATGGGCAACAGAGGCGCCGCTAGGATACTGTAACTATGGCAGCCCTGTCCAGTGTTCCTCTTCTTTCTTCGAGATGAGGTCCTCCTTATTCATTTCTTTTTGTTTTCAGCGCATGATGAGGAGTCGGTCGCCCTCCCATCGCGCGTGCGGTTCAGGATAAACGAGAGAGCCCCTGAACCTGCCCAACCCGTGGCGGCTTTGGGCGTGGAGCTGCAGCGCTGATGAAAAGATCGTTAAAGACAAAGTACTCGGTGCCGCGCGGGAGCCTGCAAAGGGAGCCTGGTTTGGGGCGGGAGACGAAGGACTTGTGGAAGCCGGCGTCCGGAGACTTGTGCTGGAAATCCGCAGCCGGGTCATGAATCTGAATACCTTTAATCAATACGCAGCAGCAGCTGCAGCGGGATAGTCATTAAACAAGAGGCGCAACGCACGCCGGCGCCGTGATGCGCCGTGGCAGGAGCGCACAGGCCAACACCTACACCGGCTAAGGCGGAGCGTAAGCTGTCCGTTAGCGAGAAAGCTCATTTGGCAGCCTTGACACCTCGTCTGGGAGCTCACGCTGTTATTCCTTCTTCCTGTCAAAGCTGGAAATTATATACTCCTATAATCTCCGCTGCCTTATGAATGGCGGATAATAAGGTTTCCCGGAATAAACCGAAGCGAGACGGGGGTGAGAGGGAAGTTATATTCCAACCACCCATGGGTCACGATAACCAAATCAAGTAACGATGCGCACATGCGGCAGGAAGCGGTGCTGGCGCGCTAGCGTGTATATAACTTTTGCTTATTGCGTTATCCCGGAGACATTAGGCGTCCTTCAACGCCGAGGCATTATTCACTCGCACTTAGCCTGCGCCCCCAAGCCAGGAGGGCGTCGGCGGCGCTACACCCCATTGTTTCATTATCATGCACGGGTTAGGTTGCACTGTTTTGAGGACTTTGCGTTCAGTTAAATCTTTTCTCTCCTTTTTTTCCCTCCTCCGTCTGGATCTCCCACCCTCTCTATTGTTCTCCCCTGCTGTGCTCGCTCTGTTCCATTCTCCCTCTGCTGGGCAGCGCTCCGAGTTTTGTGCGCCGTCTTGCTCTTTTGTGTGGTAAAACAGCGACGCTTTGCCGCTTGGACGCTCGCACAACGGGTGTATACGTCGCGCGTGTGTGCGACGGTCTAACTGACAGGTGCCTCTGTCTTTCGGAGGGCGAGGAGAAGCGAGCAGATGGATGCAGAGGAGGATGTGTGAGGCTGCGTCTGTGTCTGATTCGGCACACGCGAGCGCGAGGGCGGTGGAAAGCGCATTGGCGTTGCAGTGCAGGCACCAATGTGCGTGTGTGTGCGGACGTGTGGACGCACACACACGGGGCGGTTGAGCGCCGGACATGATAAAAGCAACCACCACCTTGCCCGCACTGCCATTTCCATCCGTGTGACCCAGACTCCCAGCGGGAATCTTGCGTTTCTCAGCCGGCTTTTAGCGCGGCAATCTATGCCGTCCTTTCCCCTCCACGCGGCGTCTCTGCGTGTCGCAGCAGCTGCCGATTCTTTAAAGGAGACGAGGAGTCTCTTCCCCTGACCACACTATTGACCTTCGCTTAGAAAGTGGCGGGTCTTGTTTGTCGCTCAGTGCATTTGAAGCGCACCGCAAGATGGGCTGCCTGCAGTGGCTCCATTAATACAGAAGACACCGTAGGATCTCAGAGTGACGTCGGAGCGGCCTCAGAAATCAGTCGGATCTCCATTAAGTATGCCTCGCAGAATGTAGGACACGCCGGTTTTTCATCTTAACCGCCTCTCCGATGCACAAACCGCCTCAACCCTGACCAAACGCCGACGTTCTTGCTCTTCCTCCGACCGCGCCGCATGATACTGGGGCTAATTAACCAACCTGTGGCTCACCCTGTGCAACTGGAAAGAAAAGAGAGTAATTTTCTGCCGCGGTGCTGCAGCAGTAGCGGCAGTTTTCATTTCCTAATTACATCTGGCATCCATCCACCACTCAGTTTGACTTCATTATGTGACAGAGGTATTCTCTCGTCAATGACTTCTACTCAATTACTCCGCCAACTTCTTCCGTACAGTCCCGCCAAACCCTGCATATTGTAATCAGAGAGGGCTTTTACTCTTCGTTGGACACACTACACCCCATTGTTCCATTCAATGGCCTCAGTCATTTAGGCGCATTGCAGTAAATTCCAGCTGTCAACACCATTGTACTGCTTCTTACCAGGTGTTACACTCTGATCTTCACCACTGTGATTGTTCAATTTGTACCTCTCTGCTTTTAAGTGACAGCGCTTCATTTACACGGAGTCGATGTCCCTGGCTGATGATCCAGTCCCACACCTGCTCTCTGCGCTGAACAGGTGTTTTTCAGAAATTGTCGCGAAGCAAAGTTAAGTGGAAACCAAGCCGACTCCATTTGCATCGAGTAAAATTCGGCTTTGCTCAAACTGAGGCGACAGCGGTCCTCTAAACGGTATCTTGAGCAATACACACTGTTGCATACAGCACTGCAAAAGTGTGTATCCTTCCTTCTGTCCTTTTTTGGGGCTGATGGCTCTGCTGCAAACATCTGTCAGTTTTGAGTCGAGCTAGTTGAGCTAGCATCTGCGTTGCTCTATAACGCATGCAAAGTCCTTACGCAGCTTCACTATCTCACAACAAACACCCCCTGACCTTGCCTACTCCAACACGGCAATGTAAAGACAGGAAAAGCATGAGCATGGGAGACAATGTAGGAAAAAAAAGAGCACTGCGGAGAGAGGTTCCGTCTCCTGGAATGCCCCACTGTGCGATGGAAGCGTGGGTGGAAGAGAAGAAATGACTATGGGAAGATGTAATAAGACAGCACGAGGTAGGCAGCACATGTCCTCACGGAGAGCGAGAGATGGAGAAAGAGAAGGATGCATGTGTACCGCGGCGTCCCGTGTGATTATAATTATTGGTTGCTATTTGTAAGCAGTTAGACAAAGAGCAATCAGAAGTTCTCTCCTGAGCATTTTTACCCTAGTTTACGGGGTTGAAGCAGATTAGAGGGTTGACACATTTGCGGAGATTTATGCTGCTCATCCATCCCGACTATTTCCTTTCTTGGAAATACTCCAAAGTACCTCCTCTCGTGCGTGAGTTTACTGGCAGGGCCCTGGATTTGACGTTTCCGCGATTAAGAGCCACACAGCGGAGGGCTCCTTAAAAATAATGCGCTTGGACTTACTAATACAAGGCCAAGACTTGGACGCAGCCCTTTGTCTCCATCTATCTGTCTGCCACCTCGCGTGCCCCCCACCACCTTCTGTCTCATTCATCATGCTCACACAAACAGGCAGAAGCACACACACACCCACACACACACACTCACACAGATATAACCGGCAGCGTATGTTCTCATCTCTGAATTCATTGTGCCGTGAGAGGGGAGAAAAAAAGCAGCCGAGTAAACGCTCCCTTTTTGTTGTTTAAAGAATTCATGGCGGTCAAAGAAAACACTCGACACTGCCGACACTGCCAATACCCTTCAAAGGAGGGACGGCGGCTTTTTATCTGGGACAAACACGAGCACAATTATTTCCTCAGAAATGGGCAGAGTAAATTATAACACCCCACCGACCATGGAAATTGTGCGGTTATCTCGCGCCCATTCAGAAAATAATCTTCTCCGGTTTAGTTCAAACAGCTGTAATCAGCTGTCATTACCAACATCATTCATTGTAATGTTTTATCAATGTGGCCATGATTCAGACAGAACAAAGGGCACTATCACTGCTATCATTATTGTCTATCAGTGCCAACTTTGAGGAAAAATAGAGGCATTTAGCCAGATAGCAAAGGGGAGCGCCTGTGGTTCAAAGCTCCAAACCTGTGAAGATCCCCCCCTTCGTCAAAGTCATCCCCTGCACCCAATCCGATGAATTCAATTTGCGAAAACACAAACGTCACGGCCGAAATGTTACCTGTGCGTCCACTAGCGTGGCGTTGGCCAGGCTCTCGTTGATGAAAACGTGGACCAGGGCAGTGGCGCAGAGCGAGGGGATCCCGCTGTCGTTGACCCTCACCACCAGGCGGTGCAACCCTCGGTGGCGTCTCTCCAGGGGTTCGGCCAACGTGATCACGCCGCTGGCGTGACCGATCTCAAACAGCCTGAAGGGGTTCCCCCCCACCAGGGTGTAGTGCAGGTCCGCGTTCTGGCCCGTGTCCGAGTCGGTGGCCGTCACCGTCCGCACTATGGTGCGGGCGCTGCTGGCCGGAGGGAGGAGGGTGTAGGACTCGTTGGCTGGAGATGTTATGGCGGGAGCGTTGTCGTTTTCATCCGTGACGAAGAGGGAAACGGTGGCGGTGGCCGTCTTCCGCGGCTCTCCTCCATCCACGGCCCGGACGCGGAAGGTGTAGGTAGACAGCTTCTCCCGATCGAAGGAGGCCGAGGAGAAGATGGTTCCTGTGTTGTTCTCGATGGAAAACACCTCAGCTTGCTCCTTGTCTCCAGGCTGTCCGTCTGTCTTCTCTCCACCGCCAACCCCTGCTTTGTTCTCATCATCGCCATCCATCTCTACAAACAGACTAAGTTCGGCATTCTCGCCCTCGTCCGCGTCGGTCACGGTGACCATGCCGACCGGACTGTTGGCCAACAGGTTCTCCTTGACGTAGAAGGTGAAGATCTCCTGAACGAACCGCGGTGCATTGTCATTGCGGTCGGTCACTTGGACGACGACGGTTGCGGAGCCCTGCAGAGGAGGGGTGCCCTTGTCTTTGGCGATAACCCGTAGTTCATACCGCTCTCGCTGTTCGCGATCCAGAGCCCCAGTGGCGCGGATATCTCCGTTATCTGCATCTATATAAAACGGCCCGTTGCCAGCCGGGTCCAGGGAATATGCTATCTCAGCGTTCTTGCCACTATCTGCGTCAGTGGCCACCACAGTGACAACCCTCTCGCCGGGGGAGTTGTTCTCCGCAAAGTGGACCTCCACGACATTCTGGGCGAAGGTCGGCGGGTGGTCGTTGATGTCGACCACTCGCACCATCAGCGTGCTGTTACTGGACAGACTGGGGCTTCCAGAATCGACCGCAACAATGGTTACGCTGTACTCTTTGGTGGTCTCGTAGTCCAGCAAGGCCGACGTGTGCAAGAAGAACTTTTTCTTGTTCCTGTGGAATTTGTCGAAAGGCATGCATGTAATTGCTTTCTTTCAACAAGTGTCTTTGTTACTTTCACCATAAGGACACATAAAATCCAAGGTAATGCAGACTGACTAAAGTACAAGAATGGGAGCCAACAGCAAAACATCCTGTAGGCTGTCAATTAAAACTGCCCTTGCTGGGTTACTTTGTCCAACCATCAGTCCCTAGTCACTAAAATGGAGGCAATTATTCAGTTTTATTATCTTTTCAGGGGAATAAGCAGCTTTGGTCTTGAATAAGTACACGCTGTTTAGACTGAATTACATGGGGGATCATAATAACCATAATATTACCATAGGGAATGAAATAGATTAGTCTCAGCCATTAAAAGATTTCCACCACAGTTAATATAGAAATAAAATGAAGTCAAAATCTGAAGTATCATATTGGAACACGGTCACCAATGAGTATTACTGACCACCAAAGTCTTTCCAGTTCATTACACACCTTTTCTAAACCATTCTCTGTGGTTTTCTGCACCTGTGAGAGTACAATGTCCCATAGTCTCAAGAACATAATGGACATTTGATGTTCTCAACGACTAGGCCGCAAATCAGCACCAGGCTGAGATGGTTTTGTACTGGGCCATTAAGAAAAACAAAGCTTATCTCAAAGTATTTGAATTTTATTTTCATTTATTTCATTCTTCTCAGCAATTTATGCGGAAAGGTTGTGAATACAGCCTCGTTCCCGCAGCTCACTCAGTTGTGAATTGTTGCCATGCTTTCAGTAATAATGGCCTGTTAAGAAAAAATCTGTCATGAGGCTGGATGGTGGTAAAAAAAAGAAGTTTGGGGACTGCTGCTAGACATGTACTTCAAACATTCAAATGCGTGAATGGCATGTCTGAACTTTTGTTCTGTAACTAGTGAAGGTTTTGTGTAACTAATTTGAAAAATGTAAGCAAATAATTCCTGAAAACTCTGGTCTCTGCATGATCTGGTTGAGGTAAAAGTAAAACTATTGCACTGCAGTCATGTGTCGGTGGTGTGAAGGCAGCGTGTGAGTGCACTTAGTGTACCCCGATCAAGGTTATGAGCATAAACCGTATGACACTCAATCTGTTGGAAGCAATCGGATACGAGGGAAGTAGAGTGAAGCGCCTCGTGTTGGACTTGTCTTACCTGTCAAAGGCTTCATCAGCTGGTAATGGTGGGAGAACCGTCTCGCCCGCTGGTTTCAGAGTGAATGGGACTCCTCCTACTACCGTGCACGTCACGGCACCGTTCTCTCCCTGGTCACGGTCGGACAGCTGGACCAGAGCGACTGGCGTGTCCACCAAAACATTCTCAGGAACCAAAGCCGCTCCGTCTCGGACTGGAATTCGCCCGATCTTTCGGATGTCTACCACCGGGACGTTGTCGTTCTCGTCTCTGACCGCCAGTACCACCGCGGTTCTGTCGGTGCGTGGGGGCTGACCCCGGTCTCTGGCCGTGACCGTGAACCTGAGCTGGGCCACTTCTTCCCTGTCAATCCTGTGGAGGACGCTCAGCCATCCCGTGGCCTCGTCCAGCCGCAGGAGTCTCCTGACCGACTCCGTGGCGGCTCCGAAGACGTACTCCACTTGCCCGTTGACCCCGATGTCGCGGTCTGAAGCCCTGACTTGCAGCACCGGCGTCCCGGGAGGGGTGTTTTCCGCCATCTCGGCCTCGTACACCGCCCTCTCAAAGCGCGGGCTGTTGTCGTTGACGTCGGTGATGGACACGCGGAGCAGGGCTTGGGAGGACCGGGGCGGGTTCCCACCATCTCGCACCCGCAGGACGAGCTCGTAAGAGTCTCTCTGCTCGCGATCTAAAGGCCCTTTCACGATGAGCTGCGGCTGCTTCTCGCCGTCAGGCGTATCTGCCACTTGAAGTTCAAACACGCTGCTCCTGGCCGCTCCTCCGCTGTCTCCGCTTCGGCCCCTCCTGTCTGCGATTCCCCCCTCCACTCTGGTGACGGGGCTCCCTCCTGTTGCACGCCTGGCTGAACTCGACCCTGCCCCGCCATCTTGAACGAGCTCGTATCTGTCGATGCCGTTCCGTCCAAAGTCGCGGTCGGTGGCGGTGGGCAACAGGTAAAGGGTCCCGATGGGCCGGTTCTCCTCGACCGATAGCTGGAGAACCGGAGACGGGAAGGACGGGGTGTTGTCGTTGATGTCGGTGATGACCACGCGGCCTTCGAACAGATCCACCCAGCTCTGCAGGGGACCTATCACAGACACCTCAAAGTCCAGGAAGCACTCGTTCTCGTCGAATATCATCTGACACTGGGGCAGCTTCTCCCTGTCGATCCTCCTGGGCCCGGTGGTCAGCTCCCCCGTCACGTTGTCGATCTTGAAGTACTCGGAGCCACTCTCCAGGGCGAAGGTGACGTCACCGGTGCCCGTACCTGCCGTCAGGCCCAGGTCAGCGGCCACGTTGCCGATCTTGACGTCAGGCGGACCCTCCTCCGCCACTCGGTACCGGAGAGCTGAGTCGGCACCCGGTAGCTGAGTCAGCAGCTGCAGCAGTAGGAGCAGGAGGCTGAGAGCCTGCGCCGCGGAGGAGGAGGAGTGCACTGCGTCAAGCCTCTGCATGGCTCCCGCTTCTTCCTCGGCCGCTCTGTCCCTCGCTTCTTCCTCGGCGCGGCGTGGATTGTGCAGTCCCGGCGTGTATGTATGTGTATGCGTGTGTGTGTGTATGCGTGCGTGTCTGATTTGCTCTCTGGTCCCTTCGGCTGCTCTCTGACTGAGGTCCGGGGAAAAGCTTTCTCCGCTCCCCCCCTCCACTCCTCCCCCCTCCTCTTACTACTTCACTCCAGCGGCTCACACACGGTCGATTCTCCCCCCTTCTTTCTTTACCGCAGCCTCTCTCTCTCTCTCTCTCTCTCTCTCTCTCTCTCTCTCTCTCTCTCT
>OMPJ01029450.1:0-11093 GCA_900312935.1 Carapus acus
TGAACCCCCCAGACCCGCAGAGGAGTTGAGGCTAACGGCGATAGCTGCCAGTTGTCCGTATGCCCGATCAATCCTGGAGCACAGGCGGCGGAGCAGGAGGGCGATGCCGTATGATCCCGGCTCCGTCTTCTGTCCCCGGGTTGTGTAGCTCCCCGCGGCGCCCCGATGACGCCAATCGGCCGCAGCGTTGTGATTTCTTGGCGGACTGCTGTGCTCCTGTTCACCACTCACGCAGGATTCTCCAGCGGAACAAAAAGGGCCAGCCCTCGCCCCCAAAATCCCAAATTTCTTCTGGACCATTAAAACTGCAGAGGAACAGTTGCTGAACTTGCTGTCACACCCAAGAGGTTGATAGTGGGACTGCATTGCAGATATGCAAATCTCGGTTCAACCGAGTTAACGATGAAGTAAAGTTAAAACCACAAGCACAACGAGTGGATTGTCGCCGACATTAGTCGTCGATTTAAAAACGATGTGACATTGATCTGCCCATCAACATCCAAACTTGTCGATTGACGTCTGACCCCTCCTGTGCACACTGCAAGAAACTGGCAAAGTCAGACACACTCTGACATCTTCTTGAGTAAACCTGACAAAGGGGGGGTTCAGATGGCAGCATGACCCGGTGCTGGCACAACTGGGCCATGGACTAAAGAAGGAGAGAGAGCAGAAATTAACTAAGGCCTAAGACGAGGGCTCCTGCTTAAGAGACTTCCCAAGGCCTGTGGAGACAGAATGCAAAGAGGGCACATGTCCAGTGATCCTCGGTACTGCAAAAAACTGGGAAATGAGAGTCAACCTTGGCAGGGTTAGGGTTAGACAATCCAAAGGACATTGCCATCGCCGAATTCCAATTAGACATTGTGCGCCAGTCCTAGATATCAAGCAGGTTGCATTAATTGAGTTGAGGTAAAGGATTGAAGAGGCACATAAAGGGGGATATCAGTCCCTTATCTTTGAAGGAGGACAGCTTGGGCATACCAGTGGAAGTTGGTTGTCAGGGTTTCGTAGGACAGTCACTCTGGAGAACGCTGGAGATGCTTGTGTCACCTGGTGAGTACTATCTCAAAGCACGCAAGGCACCAAACCCTAATCCTATTGGGGTAAACCCCTCTCATACAGCCTCATGCTCTGTAACCCCCCCACCTCAACACACACACACACACACCATCACCCACCGGCATGGTTTCTGTGAGAAAAAAACTAACTGTACTTTTGAGCAGGTGCGCGTCATTTCAATGCATGTGTATGTGATCAACAGATTGCACAAGGTACATTTTATTTTCTTCCTTTGAGAAAAAAAATTAGTATGCATCAAATATACATAACTGGGCAAACCTACAAACATACACATGCTCGGGTAAGGAGGGTGAATTTGTTGGGCCCGATATGACAGTTTGCTTCAAAGTATCAGACCGCTATCCAAAAATTTACCGAACCTCTGTTATGATGACGCTGGTTGCACATCCGTATGTTGTGAAGATCTACTAACATGTGACAGGAAGTGGTAACTACACGCATACGTCACTTACTCAAATGCGGAAGAGTTCGTCATCATAAAACCCGTGAGTTGGAGGGTTTGAGCAGGCAGATAGCATAATCTTAATACTGCTCATGTTGTACCGCGCAGTGGAATACTTTGAATGAATGTGGCATTAACGGTTCAAACACTTGTCTCATGGACGTTGTGTGACCGCGATCGTGCAGTTTGTAGCCTCGTAGCACTGATTTCGTTATATGTGTCGTGAGGCGCACTGGCTGTATTCGGTGAAGTCCGTGGCTGACTGAATGGTCGTTTGGTTTTTGGGATATACAAAGCCGCAAAAGGAAGCCGTTCGATCTTACTACGGTGCCGTTTTAGGTGACGAATAACTTGGTGTAACTGTCCTCAAGCGCAGTCTGCTGCGGAGATTTTAGCTCATGTTTATTTTTAAATCATTCATTAACCCCTCTTAGACCCCAGGAAAACTGATCATGTCGTGGATAAAAGAAGGGGAGTTAAACCTTCTTGAGAAGATTTCCGCTAATATCCTTAAGGCAAGTATATTCTGAAAACTATCTGGCGGTTCGGCTGCTTCAGTTTCATTGTTCGTGTCGGAGTTTATCTGGCCTATTTTTAATCTGTCCCGTTATGGATTCTGGCTGCCAGGCGGGACCGATGCCTAAACATATAGCTTTCATAATGGATGGAAATCGTCGTTTTGCACGCAAGAAAAACATGGAACGGCAAGAAGGGCACACTCAAGGATTCAACAAGTTGGCAGAGGTGAGAGTGGATTGGATGTGAACCGTCATCAACCTGGTTCAGAACAGTCTGTATGTCAACTAGATATCTCTTCAATGTCCATATAAATCGATGTTATTTTTGCTCCATGACTGATTGATGTAACCTTTTGCATCGAGGCTTGGAATACCACCGATAGCATGAAGGTTTGATTTTCACTGTATTATTTGCCTCTACGACTGCCCCACAAATATTTGGGGTTAGCACCGGTATCGTATTTCTATGTACACATTCACAAATAATGTTGACTCACAATGTTGACTCAACCAACGTATAGACCTTCGAGTGACATATTTGCATTCTTTCAGCTAATATTGTTCAGGCCGTGTGACTTTTTATGGTCACAGGACCTCATATTCATTACATTGTTATGAGGGTGCTGCTTTCATGGTCCCCTCCTGTTCTCTGTCTCTCAGACACTACGCTGGTGCAAGCACCTGAACATCCCTGAGGTAACAGTTTATGCCTTCAGCATTGAGAACTTCAAGCGCTCGAAAGAAGAGGTGGACGGCTTGATGGAGCTTGCCCGTCAGAAATTTGAGAGACTATTACAAGAACGGTGAGTATAGAGTCGAGCTTTCTGAGTAGTGTTTCCATTACTGTTGAATATACTTACGTCAATCACATTTTCCATTTCACGTGATTCCAACTTCCTTAAAGTTAAACATGGACTGTTCTTGGACACTTCAGTCGGATTTTATTTGAGGAAAAGTTACATCATATTTGTATTTAAATTCTCTTGAATTTTGTTACTCTGACATGGTGCTGCTGTTATTGTTATATCAGTGCAAAGACCAGAGCTAGATTTTTTCTCAATTCAATGGCCTTTCTCTAATGTCGACATAAGGGAAATTCAACCAGTCTCCACCAAAGAACATTTCTAGGTAAGTGTGAGCTCCCATGAAGTGGCTTTTTATTCAGAATCATGCAGAAAGAGGAGACAGAGGCCATATCGATTTCGAGATGACTCTACGTCCCAAGTTATAGTGCCGTACGTCTCCATCAGGTGCCTTGATCTAATTTTGATTAGTGGTTCTCTCTGAAATCATACTACCTGTGAGGATTCCAGCACGACAATGCGTGAAGTTGCTGTTCCTCAAATGGCCACTAGTTGGTAGACATTAGACTCGCTGATGTCAGGGTGTATAACCTAGGGGGTGTATAGTGACAGTGTGGTGTAGTCTCACTGGCCAAAACAGCCAAAGACAAACCTCTACACCTCACTTATGGTGACAAAGACTGTATGTATGTGTTTGCTCGCAATTCCTCCAAGCTGTGATTTTAAGTGCAAGTCCTTTTTTCCAGTCTTTATCTGAAGCTTCACCACTTTTGTACCTATGTAGGGAGAATCTGGAGAAGCATGGTGTGTGTATTCGGGTGCTTGGTGACTTGAATTTGCTTCCACTCGACATCCAGCAGCTGATCGCTAAAGCTGTGGTCACAACAAGGACTCACAATAAGTACGTGGATCAAATGTTTTTGCGTGTACTGATGCATCCCCCTCCTAAGTAACGGCTCCTCTTCTGACATACTTCTTTATCATCTTGCAGGTGTTTTTTGAACGTGTGCTTCGCCTACACCTCAAGATATGAGATTACTAATGCAGTCAGGGAAATGGCTTGGGGAGTAGAGCAAGGCTTAATCAAAGCAAGGTAAGACACTGTGAGGCCTGCAAACCTATACACAAATGACTGTTACTGCCTTAAAAACATTACAATATTGGTGAAAATCATATATGAATTTCTCTCACTCGAAGAGTTTAAATATTCATTTAGAAATGTTTAGATTCACATATATCATAATTGCACTGTAAATGTGCTGAAATTTAAGAATCCAGTTTGGTGTAATCTGAGCTAAAATATAACCCTAACCCCAAACAATTAAGTGCATCAAACAACATACTTTTTAAAAGGTCAAAATGTGTATATCATTAATTATTCAGTGTTAGTTATGTCTAATATTGTTTATAAGGACTTGAATCCAAATAAAAGAAGATGTCACTTTTTGTTGTTAGACCCATCTCTATGTGAATTAATGTTTCAGAAGTCACTGCTTTAACCTGTAGCTTGTGCTTGTTGTTTTCCTCAGTGATGTATCAGAGATGCTGTTGAGCGAGTGTCTCTACAGTAACAATTCTCCCAATCCCGATCTCCTCATCCGCACATCCGGTGAGGTTCGCCTCAGCGATTTCCTCCTTTGGCAGGTGAGAAAGTTGCTTGCTTTTGTTGCTTGGAGTGGTAATGGCTCGTACTTTAACCTTCTTCCATCTGCTACTTTCTTTTTTCCCTTGCTGCCAGATATGTAGGGTGTTGAGAACTGAACATTTTTCCATAGGGGTATAATTTGTTTCATCTGTTGTGCTACAACCACAGCAACTACTTTGAATTTTCCTGAAGCAACATGCTTCTCATGCATCGTCCCTAAACAACTTGTGACCTCAATTACATACTGGATTTAGTGAGAGCAATCACGAATTGAGTATTCACATTGTTTCTCCTCTACAGGAACACAATCCAACCTCTTTTTTCCCAGCACGGCCATAATCATAACACGTTAACACATACTACTCGTGATTTTGCCAATTATAACTGTTTTTGCTAAATGCACAACATTTTTCTCCCTAACACATGTTTTTAATTTCGTTCTACAGACTTCTCACTCATGTTTAGTGTTCCAGTCGGTCCTTTGGCCTGAGTACTCATTCTGGAACTTGTGTGACGCCATTCTTCAATATCAATTAAATCACAAATCCATTCAGGTAAGGCACTTTTTTTATGCATTATAATAAAAATTATCAGTCAGTTACTCAGCATGATGCTAACTAATCCTTCAAGTGGCTACAACAAGCATTTTCATTGCCAGCTGTGGTTAGACAGGGTAACTGCGTGCAAAATGTTTGCTCATTGCAAGCCCATGTTGTGTTGTTGGGTCCAAATTCCCAACACAACAAAATGCACCTCACGTGTCACTGACCTAGGCTCAAAGTTTATATCAGCTGGTAAAGTAAATGTTTTGGAGTTGATTTATCGCAGTAATACTTACATTCTTGTCCAAATCAATTCAAACAACTACAAAGAGGCAAGTTATAATGGTGTTTGGCACATTTTCACCAGTCAGTCTTGTCATCTTAGTTATTGAAGTTCTACATTGGCATTTCAGAAAGCAAGAGATCTCCATCGAGAACATCAAGTTCAGCAGCAGGTAGAGGAAGACCGCACCTGTGTTGCTGATCTCCTGCAGGATCATGGAAACGGAAAGCCTGCCAATGCTCAGAGAAGACAGGAGGCCTTGCTCCACTACACTGCATGTCGGGAAGAACGTGTTCAAGACTTCTTAGAAGCGCTGAAACTCAAGAGAGACTCCTTTTTTTCTGACTTATGCAGCCAAGCCATATCGACTTAGAGAACCTACAGAGAACAGAACCTGTGGCCTATTGCTGAGGAACTGTAGCTTCTGCAAAACAGAGAAGAGTAACTGGGTGCTGCCAAGGGTATTTTTGTGTTGGTCAGTGGTTGTACACAGATGAGAGAACAATTTTACCCCTATGGGGCTGTATATTACTGTTGATATTTCAGATTGTAGATACACAGTAGTTATCTAAGTTGAGCTGTCTGGTCAGGGTGAGGTCAAATAATTGTGAGGGTTGTGTGACAAATGCATGTCATTGAGGAGACAATTTAATGCTGGATATGCAAGTTATGGATTGTGAGGAATCTTGCCACACTAGCTATTTGAGAGGAATATAACAAGTATAATTTTGTGCTTTTGTTGCGACCCAAAGAAAATGTGGATGTCTGTTGTCATCAGGACGTCATTCTGACCAATGTTCATACTGAGATTAAATCAGTTATCTGTATGTCAAACACCATTCAAAGAATACCTTTTTCAATGTCTTAATGTCACCATGGAAACATACAATTGTTGCTCAATGATTGAGTAAGATTAACATGTGTTGAAGTAAAACATTCTTTTACATTGTCATTTTGCAACCTTGAGATTAATGATTTCAATAAGAA
The DNA here is from genome assembly GCA_900312935.1 of Carapus acus. NCBI lineage: Eukaryota > Metazoa > Chordata > Actinopteri > Ophidiiformes > Carapidae > Carapus > Carapus acus. The sequence continues at coordinate 6,301 of OMPJ01029450.1, forward strand.
ATGTTCTCTCAATTCATACATCAAGTCAGACTCACAATTTTTAATGCCTTCCAAGTTGCTGTTGACAGAAATTTGCCATTACAGCATCACAGCAGTCGTTTAGTTTATAATAAAACGTACATAGTTGTTATCTATTGGTCTGCATTCTCTGTTAGGAACAGCGACAGACAAAACAAACCACATTTTGCTGCCCCTGGTCAGTGCTCCGCACAAATTTAACATTCAAATAAGAATCCCACAAAATCTATAAATATGTTGCAGGTGTAGTTTATGCTAGGACAGTTTAGAAATAAGGCGTTTGATACTAAGTGCGTGGAAGGTTTTGCTTTTTTCTCAAAAATGTAGATTTTTTTGTTCCTGTTCGATTTTACGATGCAATCCACACTTAATACTTGAAACATACAGTAAATTCACGTCTCAACACTTTAACGTAGGGCCTGTTCCCCGGGATACTGCGCCACCCGCTGACCTCGATTTGTAATTTCCGAAGATCTGCTTCCTGCCGCTTTGACAAGTGGGAGAAGCCTGTGTACACGTGATGCATTAGTATCCAATGGGCGGCTCTGAAATACTAAACTGGCTCAAACCGGTTTCATTCTTATAATACGACGAATAAACTATTAAAACATTGGGGAGCATCATTCACTCGCCATTTTACTAAGTGACCGACTGCCTGTCGTTTGCAACCTCGCCGGAAAAGCTCGTGCTTGCTTTTGGTTATTTTTACCTCATAAGCATTGCTTAATTTCCAGAGCAAACATGGTCAAAAGCAAGGTAGGATTTTTTTGTGTGTGTTTATCGCGGCAATTGCATTCATTTTTTTGTGAATTTATGAACCAGTAGGTGTTATTATGTTTGACATCTCGACCAAAGGAGCGTCATCACACAATAATACTGTCATGACGCTCGCGCGGTCAAGTCAATCGAGGCAACCAGTGCTGACAACTTCGATAAACTTAAATCAAAATTTGCAGTATGCAATGGATTTGAACATGTTTATAACAGTTTATTGTCCTGCGTCACTATTGCAGTGCATCAATTTGTGCAGTACATTAGAGGCATCAGCTGTCATTCGCCTAAGGTGGGCGGGAGGCAGACATTTTTTACTGGAAAACGCAACAGCGAAACTTTGTAAGCGCGCCCAGTTATTTTCCCTAGGCTTAAAGCAAATACTCAATCATGCATGGCATTATCATGTAAAGCTCCGAGACGCAAATAATAATTCATAAGTTAAATCGAAGGAAGTATCGTGGAAAGGAAGCGATTGTCGTGTCGACTCGGTTTTGAAACCAAACCGTCAATCACGATTTAATACCAACTTTCGAGAAAACGTCATAATACATAGGTCGAGCGGGGTGAACCGACCTGTTTCCGCGTTTAACAGCTATTCTCGCAAAAGTTACATTTTGTCACATGTCGTAATTGCGTTTCACATTCGCGCTTCTGCTCGCTAATTAACTTTGATTTGGCAGAGCATGAAAAACCGTACGATTTCTCATCCAAATCGACATTTAACGTGGAACCGTGCGACCTCCAGGCTTTACCGGGTTGTAGTAGTGCTTCGCTGGCAGAGATTAGTGAAGCGTAATCTTATTTGCTCGAGCAGTTGTGTGTAGGCGCGCAGTGATACAAACCCAGGCTAAACAGTGTCAGCGCGCCAAGGTGGTGTCATCGTGACAGACTGCCCCAGATTTGAATTCAAATAAGCGCGCGGATTCGCAGGTGTCGGAAAACAACAACACACATGTAATACTTGTCACAGTGCTTCCTGACGTTGTGGATATTTTTCAAATACTAGCCTTGTTTAAAGTGTAATTTTGCTTTTGTCTCTGTTTTGTTTTGAATAGACGACTGTGCCTGCTGAGGTTTGTGAGCGCCTGCACACACAGTGTATACACACAGTATTAAAGATATATTTCATCGATTTCACATGTAAAATCTCAGATGTACAATCAACAACGTGAGTTAGAAGTTCAAACATATTGTTCTACAGCAATGCCCTAAAGATATCCAGAAACTTTTTAAGTACACCAAGACAGTTGATTGAATATTTAAACTCAATTCACTTTCTTGGCAAACATTATTATTAAAAATTTGCATCAGACTACATAGATTGCCTCAGATTCAAGTTACTAATATAAAGTTTGTATTTATTTACTCTTGAATTTACAGTATATATTCTACATTGTTTTAACAGATTAAGTCCGTGCAACTGTGTCATACTGACTCAGGATGTGTCTGATGCATAACTGAATTGACATCTTTAAGAGAAGCTCGGTGTTTCACTGTTTTATTTTTCTCTATTTGTTTCAACAGTCTCAAAGAAAATCTTTGCGCCAGGCTCAGGTGGGCATACTGTAGATGTGTTAAATCCTTTTCCTTTTTTTTGTATTTTCTCGAATTACACGCACCTTGCGCAATTAATTGAGATTGTATTTGTTGTATGAACTCAGTAGACTGTTAGTGTTCACAAAAATGCATCTATGAGCAATTTTTGATTAAGTAGTAAATTGAAATTTGCACACTGATTCTGCAGGACTCATGTGAAGTTTGTGTTTGGTTGAACTTGGAGATAATATTGTCATGTTTTTCTCTTTTTTAGCAAAAAAAGCAGGCCTCAAAGACGGTGGAAGCAAAGGTTAAAAAACCTACCGTAAGGATGTAAATTTATTATCAAACTTTGCATGTCGTCTAGATCATTGTTAGATGTAATGATTTAATACTTTGCAATATTACTATTGAGAGTGTATGATCAACAGTGGGCAAATTACATCATCTTATTTTGCAGAAGCCTGCAAAGGGGAAGAAAGCTCAGTCTGCCAAAGCAAGTGCCAAGGCTGAGGTATGTTTTAAAGATGTCTACACCTTTTTGTGATGTAGATGTAGATGTTATTTGATCAAAATGTATCCCATGTAAATCGGTTTAGTCAGCAAAAGTCATATCAAAGAAATATGTTCAGAGAAATCAGTAAAGGATAGTAAGTTCTTTCCTGTGCTCCTTAGATGAGAGCTGTAAGATATATTCCCCAAATTCTTGACATAAGATCAAATCAGTCTCAGTAAACATTTCATCCTACATGTTATTTTAGAGTTTGTTTGTTTCCAAAGGGAAGAAGTTAATTCCAATCATGCAGTCAGCCTCTGATTTCATTTTTATATTTTTCTCCCCAGGAACCTAAGGTTGAAGCTGCAGAGGCCAAATGAACGATGGGGCTGACTCTTCCTGTGTACTTGGAGATTGTACAGTTTAAAATTAGTATTTTCTACCAAGTTTTATATTACAAATGTCATTTATAGGTTTGTTTTCGAGCTTGCACTTGATTTGACAGAAGCTATTTTCACAATCATATTCACTCTTTATGAATTTAAAACAAAAGCTCACCTGATGTAGACAGTTTTTTATCATACTGTATATTCATGCTTTATTTCAACTGCTGAGTTATACATATATTATCTATGTGTTTGATTTAGATTCTAACTTTAAAATTTAAAAGGCAGCTAAAGCACATGGTTTAGGAGATGTTGAAAGGGGTCTTTTCCTACATCCCCAGTGGTTTTGATGTTAAACTAAAGTCTTGCTCACCAAATGTAAGAAACACTGCATTTTGACATGAGTGGATATCCCACAAGAAATAATTAAGTTAGGAAACCAGTAATTGGTCAAAAGTTTGTAGCACATCATAAGACTTGTAAGATACCGATGCAGTCTTTGTATGCAAACTTGTAATTTATGATCTATGGGGAAATAGGAAACCACTCCAAGGTGGCTGGTCTAAATATTAAATGTTCAGGAATAAAAATCAATCTAGTATGTTGTCACTCTCCTGTGGTTTCAAACGCTATTGTCCAGTTATTTTTCAATTCTATGTCTTGATATTCACTGCAGGATATAGAGTTAATGGTCATTCAGTCGTGGATTGTTGCTCCTTTTGTCAAATTCCTGCAGATTTGCTCAATATGTGATCTATCAAAATAAAACGCAAGAACCTTCCAATCGGGTGGACAGTTGTAGCGTACATGACAACAAATGACGTTGTAATAAAGTTGACGTGGCAGCTATTCAAAATAGTCACGCTCTGTAGATGGCAGTGACGATCTAAAAACAAGTCAGGACAAGTGGAACTACCGAAATTCCTGTCCGGTCCGACAGGGGTCTCCCTCCGCATTTTGAATGAAACGAGGTCAACTATGACGCCAAGTGTAATCACCTATCGCAGTTAGTGATGGGAATTCCGGCTCTTTTTAGAGAACCGGCTCTTGTGGCTCGGCTCACTGAAAAGAGCCGGCTCTTTCGGCTCCCAAATGGCTCTTCAGATTTTTTGGTGCTTAAATTAATTTATTAACAACAAAAATGTAAAATTATGCGCAAAATTAATTACTTGTGTAAATAACTTGCAGTATATCAAATGTTAGTTGTAGAAAAACACTTTTATTAATGTAAGTAAGTAAGTAGGATGTAGTGGCACTGGATGTCCAGCTGGTAGTTGTTAAACAAACTGCTGTGGCTTTGTTAACCCTCTCTTGCAGTGAAGCACGCTCTCTGTCATACAGGCCTGGGATGATTTTATGGGAGAGTGTTTTCCTGCTTGGAATTGCATACATTGGATTGAGTGCATGAATAAATCCTCTGAATCCTTTGTCATCAACAACTGAAAATGGATGAAAATCACATGCAATCATTTTGGCCAGTTCTTTATCAATTGTCTTCTGCCTTGCTGTGGTCAGAGACTTTTGCAAAAATTGGCTCAGAGAGCTCTGAATAGTAAATTTAGCTGGTTGTGGTGGAGCAGGAG
>OMPJ01029453.1:0-12256 GCA_900312935.1 Carapus acus
TATAAGTTGCACAGGACGAGAAGTTGCATTTTTTGGGGAAAAGTACTCTACAAAATCCAGGACAAAGAACAGGCATTTCATCTTGAAAGGCAAGTCGCAATAACAACAACAACAACAACAACAACAACAACAACAACAACAACAACAACAACAACAACAACAACAACAACAACAACAGGCTAAATACATGGTTATTCAGCTACCTGAAGAATAGGCAATGAACTGAATGTGTGTCTGGCATGTTCACGTAACTATTATTCAGATAACTAAAGCAAAAAAAAAAAAAAAAGCTAAAAAGCCTACCAATCCCTAGATCTCACTGCAAATCATCAGATTCACTGATTTCTTCATCCTCTGTGTCGTGTCTGGACAAACCTAAAGTGCCATCATGAGGTTGTCAGTGTGACATAAGGGAACATGTGTAATTACAAAAAACCACAAGTGACATGTGTGACTAAACTGTTGATTGAAAAAAATGCGACTTGTACTCTGGAAAATACGGTAATTAGAAACTACAAATCAAATGCTGTGCTGTAGTAAGAGTTGACTGAAGGTTTGGCATAGCGATGATGACAATTACTGAGGACTATGTTTGCTGAGTGTCTTTGCATGATGAATCCAGCCAACAGCAGAAAAGTTCTTGGAGGGGCGTGTGCTTGGTGTTCTTACTTTTCACGCTGGATTACTGGACGGACGCAAGCGCTTGTGTGTTTGTGCCTGCAAGCGACCTCAGAGAAGAGGTGTGACTCGGGCGGCATTGCTGACAAACACACTCAGCCAGACAGAAGTCGTATTAGAATAGGAACTGGAACAGTGGCACGGCGGAGACATGCTCGTTTGTCGCTGTGAACTTTGCGTTGAAAAATGTGTACCGGCAGCAGCAACGCACAATCCACTCAACAATGTCTGAGCAAAGGCAAGAAAAGAGGAAGTGATTAATGAAAAAAAAAAAAAAGGAGAAGAATGTAGCAGGAGAATGCACATACCTCCACACATAATTTACACTTTATGATCCAGCACAGCTCTCCGTGGCAACCAGTGAAATAAGGTCAAAGAGAATTTTATGTGGAGCCTTTTTTTCTTGAACATTTTATGCATGGCCTTAATCTTTCCAGCAACTCAAAGGTCTCAAGAGTCTCAGTGGATTTCCATATTTTAACATTTATAGAAACGTGCATTAACATCTATATTTCTACAGGCGCGGTTTAATCTGGACGCCGGTAAATAGATACGCTGTCACCCAACAGTGTCTCCTTCATAGAGATGGAGTGTGGACAGCGTGGGTGTGTCCCAGGATGAGGAACACTGCTGCTCGATGAAGAGCCGCGCTGATGGACCGATGGAATAGTTGACGAATTCGGGGGATGTGCAATTGAGTTTGCATTTGATAATGCATGTGCCTGTGCCTCTGCCTGTGTGTGTGTGTGTGTGTGTGTGTGTGTGTGTGTGTGTGTGTGTCTGTGTTTATAGCCGTTAAGCTGAAGTGGGATCCAACCCACCATGTTGATGGAGTGTTCTCACATAACAGGTGCACAGCCAAACTGCTGAGCAACGACCTCACGCTCACACACATACACACTGACTTTGCAAAGTCTCAACGTGTGTGAGGACGCTGCATCTTAGAGGTCTAGATTGAAGTTTGTTTAGGGGGCAGGGGGTCGGAAGAGAACCCATCTGATATTGTACACAGCTGATGTATCCAAGAACCAGAGCGTGACCACTACTTTGTCATTCAAATTCTATTACCGAAGACTTTCGAAAAGGTCAGCTCCACTGTCTCTGCCGCTGAGAAGCTGGCAGAGTGCAACCATGCAGAAACCAGACATGACGAACAGCAATATCACTGTTTAGAAAAATGTTGAAATGTTCTCTCTGTCGTCTCTCATGACCAAAAAGGGGAAAAAACATATTCAATGGATCACCAACAGCCATCACACACCTCTGCACCATATTCAGCCACTGGCCAGAAACCTACAACATACTACACTTTCCTCTTGCAATTCACGTGGAATGGAGATGGGCCCGCCAAGGCGCTCCCAGCAGGGGACAGCCATCACAGCTCGTTATGTCTCGTCACACTCTGAGAGTGGCCCGTCGGGCCGTCGAAAATCGAGCACTTGACTCGAAAGCTGGGAGACGTTTTCTATCGCTCTACAGCGACGAGCGGCGAACTTCTGCTGGTCTTACAGTTTTCCTAAAGCTCTGAAATCACCCAGGGCCACATATTGTACCGTAGCTGTGAAGCTGGGTGGGCAGTGTGTGGATGGGACTGCTTGTCTGTGTGTGTGCATGTGTGTGTGTGCGCCCTTTGACCTCTCTCACTCTCACACAGGCCCACTGCACCATTCCCTCTTTTGTTGTGTATTGTTACTCTGGTCACTGCTGGTCTCAGCGTGGAACAAGGTGTGTTGTAACTGTGCGTTATGCAGGTATGGGCGGTCGGTCCTGCTCGTGCTGTGCTGGTGTGTTTGACTCTGTGTGTGCGTGTGTGTGTGTATGTGTGTGTGTGTGCGTCTGCCGTGCTGAACCTCTCCGCAGTCGGCATTGATCGACCTCCCTCCCTGGACACTCAATGCAGCACGGCCCCTCCAGCAAGCAGCCAGTAATTGATCCTGTAGTGCTGCTGTGCATTCCCATGGCGCACACACAGAGTCGACATGTATGTGTGAGTGAGTGTGTGTGTGTGTGTGTGCGTGCATGTGTGTGTCTCCCACATCTCCCATCCTTTGGCTGAGCTTCTAGCAGTGTGCTTCACCTTGCTAACCTCTGTGCTGCATTCAGAACGTATCCAAAGGCCATGGTGATGAGCACACTACTAAGCCTGTACTTACACACTTCTATTTTCCTTGCTCTCTCTCTCTCTCTCTCTCTCTGTCTGTCTGTCTCGCTCTAGCCTCACTGTATCTCTCTCTCTCTCGACAGTCGGCAGCACTTACAGGAGCCTGATGAAACCGTTCTCCTCTCGGTCAGGTTTCATTCAGACGCCGGAAGCGTTTCCTTGGTGATCAAATAGCCGGTGATTTCATGTAGATGAAAGTGAATCGCGGCTCCTCCAAGTTGTCTCGATGCGCCGCCGCGCTCAATTGTCTCGCCATTTTGAGCGGGGCGCTCACCATAAAAGAGCCTATTTCACCGTCAGAAGGATGGAGCGAGAGAGACAGACAGAGAGCGAGGCGGAGAGAGAGAGAGAGAGAGCGAGAAAGAGATTCAGAGAGAAAGAATGCCAAGTCTTGCTTTGACTCAAAGATTAGCAGCTGCCAGGATGCTTTCAGATCGGCGGCGGAAGAAGAAGAAAACAAAGATATGAAAAAGGCAAACACGTATTCATACACTCACACAGATCACAGGCACAAACTCAACCATTGTCACGCCGTCCCATGGGCAAACACAGGACACTGTCTGCCCACAATCATGCTATCGGTCCGTCTTCCTCTGTCATACACAAGCTCCAGCCGGAGCGCTTGGTTTCTCCTGGCCTCCCTATCTGCAATTCAAAGCGCTGTGGATTTTACTTCTGCCAAATTACAAGCTCCATTTGCCAGCCTAATTAACGGTTCGCAAAATTTATTGCTGCGTGCCCGGGCGTGGGCCAAGGCAAACAGGAAAGCTCGCAAGATAACCGTAAACTTGTAGCTTGGCCCCGGAACCCGACACCTTGGAAATACAAAGTTGTTATAGGGAGAGTCTGTTTATACACTCCTCCTTTCCTCCCTCTCCCTCTCTTTCCCTGCATCTCTTCGCGCTCCACTGTCTCAGCTGACAGCTGCTTGACTGTTTCACTCGGCGGCGTCCGTGGCGCTGGTTGTTAAGCGCGAAGGAGCCCAGCGCTCACACGCTATTGCTTTTGACTCCGATTCATTGTATGTTTGTCAGCAAGCGCCCCTGTGGTCAATATCGTTTAGGCGCACAGCAGGGGGTGAGAACCCAGACGTGAGGACGCAACCAGACCAGACAAGGCATTAGCGCTCTACCCGGTTCCTTCAAATCTCCCAAACAGTCGTCTCAGGTTGTTCACAGTAAAACACAATCTGGCAGGGCACAAATTGCTTGAATTCTTATTTTGTTGCTGCACTTTCCATAAAGCCAAGCTGTGCCAAAGACAACATCCAGGCACACACACACTCACACACACACACACACACACACTCACACGAAGACACATCCTGCCCTGCCCAGCAACCAAGGTTCCAATCCAGGGAGCACCAATTGTTTCCTCAGACGAGTTTTCCCCACCAATGCCTCTGCGGCATTGACAGAGACACGGACCTTCGTCATGTGACTTCAGCGTTCTGTCACACACTTGCATCATCTCGGCTATGACAGGCTGGGTGCCCGGCCAGCTGACTGGAGACGTCCTTGGTGTCTCAGCTTTAGATGAGACAAAACAGCATTCTTGCTCAGCTGAGTGACAGTAGGAGGTCCTTAGCAGGACGACTTGAACTCAGCAGCAGTTAACTGACGGCTGCCTGCAGTTCCACATATGGTGCTCTTGCCTCAGACTTGCGATGTTTTGTTTGGTCATTACATTGCTGTTGTCAGTTGTGGTTGCTGTTGTTCTTGATGGAGGTTTGGACTGTTTAATCTGCTTTGTATCAGGCTGATATATTGTGGGTTTGTATTTCATCATTCGCTAGGTCCTTCTCAGAAACCTCTCAGTCAACCTTTGTTCCAACTAGGGATGTCCATTATCGGCTTTTTTGCCGATATTCGATATGCCGATATAGTTTAACTCTCAATTCACCAATACCGATAACAGCCGATACCGATACGTGCGCCGATAAACGCTTCAGGAGCGCATAGGCCTTATTTCGGTGTAATGCAAGCATTATCTTATTTTCATCGGTTTTTATTTTATCGGTTTTAAAGCAAAAAATCCGATACCGATATTACATTTTTATGCTAACATCGGGTCGATATATATATATATCGGTGGGCCGATATTATCAGACATCTCTAGTTCCAAGCACAATTTAATTCTTCCTACAGTTCTTACAGAGTACATGGTGAGTGACAGGCCCAAAGGTTTCCCAGGTGCTCCTATGAAGAAAGTGTCCTTGAGTAACTCACTGAGCCCTTCACTGCTCTATAGGTTCCTTACAAAGCAGCACACCACTCCTCAGGTGATCAAGATGAGTCAAATGCTGAAAAAACCTCTCAGGATATAAGTATAATGGAGTATTAAGGGATCTAATCCCTTCGGCGGTCCTCCACTATGACATTTTCCTGAAACTGTTATTTTTTGCCTTCAATGTAATCCTTATTTTGAATATTCCCTCGCATTCACTCTCCTTGCATCCTCTAATATACAACTTTACCTGATGGTGGCACCAAAGCAGCAATGGAAATTTTGCCACTCGAGTTGATCGCTTTCGATTGAGCCGAGAATAAACTCAGACAAAGTGCGGCAGTATTTCCAAAAGCCACACGGTGACACATCAAGATATTACGTGGCTCTAGGTTGGCGACATTGGAGATGTGCTTGTTCAAGCAGAAATATGCAAATCAACATAGATGAGGTGATATCTAATCTTCTAGGAGACGACTCTCCACTTACTGACGGTTATCTCCAAAATGGATGACACAGGCCCTGCAATAGTGTAACACTCCCCAGACTCCATACACCCTTGTTCACAAAGCTTATGGTGAGAATTACAGAAGGAGTAGAGAAAAATAACCACTACAGCACAATATTACAGATTATACATAATGTTGAAATTTAACAGGTGGGGTTGGGAACAACATTCAAAGACGCAAGCAAAATTGCATTTGATGTTTCATCATTCATTATAACTGCCTGTGAGAGTGATTCAGAGAGAGGCTGTTAAAGGTTGCATTTACATCCACACAGTCGGCGTGCGCTCTTCACACACACCCACGGCATTCATTCACTCTCAGTATGTGGGCGCAGCTTTTTATTTTCAGCTCTGCCACAAACCTCGTTTGTAGTATTAAGTCATTTCCCAGCAGTCATTACTATTCAAGCCACCGCTCTGACCACTAAAACACCAGATGAGGAGGAGAGAGGAGGCGAGGGCGAGCTACGCTGTTTGGGCACCGATTCAGTAACATGCTCCATCACTACTCGACCAAAGAGCTGTCCTCTATCTCTAACTTGTACGTTTAGCATAATGTGTCTGTTTTTACATGATTTATGGTTGGACTGGGCTGAATCCAGAATCACACTGGAGAGATGACATTGTTTTAAGAGGTGTTAGAATTGTTAGAAGTGTTATTGTGCAGACCGAAGTGTTTTACAATACAGATTTATTATATGTTGTATTCTTTCTTATGAGAAAACTGTCTTCCCCTGACTCTAGAACTGTGGCTCCATTGAATGTACTCCACAAACACACGCATACATAATGCTTTCCTCTTTATAGCCTGTCCTCCACGTCACCATCTCCACTGTGTCTCCTATTCTAGGTCACTGTCATGGCGGGGGTCCTCAGCTCATCAGCGAAGACACCACCAGGACTCCGATGCCAAAGATTAGATCCCCGTCTGTTCCTAACAAGCCAACTGTCGAATCGACCGACACGTCCAAACCAGCCTCCGGTTCAACCTCACTGACATCACAGCTCTCAAAATTAATCAGACAAGAGCTGAGTGGAGATGCAAACATTGGTTAGGGGGCAAAGGCAAACAGCGCAAGACAATGTTGAAGTGATTTGGAGAAACTAGAGTTTGTTTTTGTCTTGTCTATTAAGAAATCTGAAGGACAGTGTTAGTGTTTAGAGAAGAGGACCCAGTTTAATACACATTTCATTGGCAGTGTTGGGAGTTTCAATCCACGCTCTTGCCATTTCTGGACCTTCATGCCGACGCTATAGACTCTCAGATTGGTTTATTGATTTTGTCCTGTGTCCTTGGAAAGTTGTGCAGTGCCTTTCTTCCTGTAAAGCAGGCTCGTGTGTTTGATATCCAGGCTCGGCTTGTGTATTGTACGGGAAAGTTGGGGGTACATTGCCAATGAATTGCACCATGTGAGGAACTCCTGCAAATGTGACAACCGCCTTACGTCTGTAAAAAATGAACAGAGAGAGACAGACAGTGAGAGGGAATAAGATATGAGAAAAAACCCTTTTCATGTTTTCCAGGCTGCTGTCGAAAATCTCTCGCACCTTCCTCCTGGGAACAGCTTTTTGTTGTAGCTAGAATCAGTGTATCAATCAAAGCGAGGTCTAAATGAGACACAGAGGGATGCAAACATTGCCGTGCCAGTTATTGATCGATAGCTTGCTCGAGGAATTAAGGAGAGCAGATCAACGTCATTAGCGCAGACGTCCTAAAACTCTGACTTCAGCTACTTTCCGAGGACATCACCGCATTCCGACAGAGAAGAAAAAGAGCGGGAGAGACGGGATGATTGAAATATTCAAGGATTTAAAGTGAATTTCAGCCAACTCCAGTTTTGATTTTTTTCAGACTGTGTTGAAATGGGTGGTTTTCTTCAGACATCTGAGGTGATACTGTATTCAAAGGCAATGATTTCCCCTCTGCCTCCCCTCGGCTTCATGACCGCGCACGACCTGACGCTCAAGTGAAGTCGAAAAAACGATCCCTGTAATATGCTGTATATCAAACAATGGGGGAATATAAAAATAAGAAGACTTAAGAGCAGAACATGTTCTGTTTTCCTCAGAGGGTGGCCATTAGTAGAGGAGAAACTGGACCGGGTTTAACTTGTCAGGAGGCTTCAAAGAAGGCTGTGTGGGCCTCTTGGAAGGCTCCCCGGCTGATGGAGAATTATTGATTGTGTGTTCAGATATCTTGAGGCACTGGTGTATAACATTGGGGTTTAAATTCAGCCCTAATGCTCAGCCCATGCATAATTTATGTGGTTCCCATCAAATGGTAGTAGCAATGCAAACTAAAGAGGTCTCCTGAAGCTCTTTGTTGAAAGTTTTCACACATCAACAGCCTCAAAGCGCAGTATGATTTTGCAGGGATAGGTCTGAATCCATGAAAGGAAAAAATAAATAAAGCTTTACCGACCACATGGAGGAGTGCAGGAGTGCAAGGAGGTGGGGAGGAGGGTTTTTAATGTTATGTGAGAAACACACAGTCGCAAATTGTGATTTATTCATTATGTAGAAATAACATCGGAGGAATAAACACAATAAAACAAGTTATTAGTGAAGCGCTTGGAATACGTCATTCCTCACATCAGCGCGACAAAACGGTGGCAGGAAGCACAAACACGTACCTGCCATTGTGAGTAACGCTGCCGTGTGCTTGTTGAACCGGCATACATTAGCTGAATAATGATGGGGCGAGTCTGATATTGATTGGTCGATCCAGGCTAACCAACGCCACTCATCACGGCTGCACTGTTCCATAATGTTCAGACGGAGAGATGCTTCTACTCACGGAGCAGCTGTGAAAGCTTTCGCTCTCAGAGTGATATTACAATCGCCATTATCCTGAATCAAACCCTCGGAATGTTGGCGTTCCAATTTAATGCACAGTGCACCGTGGCCACCGCTGTGCTAAGCTCAGTGACTTATGGAGCTCCACTTGCCATCTCTGACGAGTCTTGTCAAAGGCAATCCTCACGGAGCAATAAGTAATAAAAGTCGGCAGCCTTTTGATCGGCCCCAGCTGAAAAGAACGGGAAGAGGAGAACCACAGCAGCAACGGTGGACTCGTGTCAGAACAGGTGGTGGACCAAGGCGAGAGTTTGAACTATTTGTTCTTGTACCTTTATTTATATGCAGTGCTCATTATGCCCTTGTGTGTGTGGCACAGCAGGGGGTCGGGTTTTGACAGTGCCCGTCCTCATTACTAGCAGGCGAACACCTGAGAGATGAGATGCATCCTGACACCTAGGGCGGATTCTCACCTCCATTAACACCAGCAGGGGGCTGCCATGATCTGATTACTGCAGGGGAAGGTATGAGAAATGGAAATTGGGGGAAACGAGAGGGGAAGGCAAAGAGCAAGTGAGAGAGGAGGGTGGGGGTGTTAGAGGAGGGGCTGGGGAAGAAAGAGAGGGTCAGAGGGGAAAGATATGGGGGGAAATATCATCCAGATGACGACGACGATGAAGAGGATGATGAAGTTGAGGGGCAAAGGAGAACTGAAAACAGAGATCAAAGGCAGGAGATGTTGCGGATGGGACATGCTGGTGTGTCTGTGCGCGCGCGTGTGTGTGTCGGCGTGACAGCAGCCCTCGTCTGCCGCGCATGAGGCAGCAGCCGTGGGGCCTAATGATGGAGGTCACTAGCCCGCGTTTGGGCGAGGGGTGACTGGCTGTGATCAATAGCACCTGATGAGGCGTCAGGGCTCCCCTCTGATGTGCATCAAAATGGAATATGTTTTTCCTGCGTGCTTAATCGATGGGAAGAGTGTGAAACTAATTGGGCAAAATTGCGGGGGCACTTATTGATTAATCAAGCAGAAAAACGAGGGGAGCATATCAGCAGCTAGGGCCTCGACATCCGAGGGCAACGACATGGTGTTTTGATTGGCGAGATGAATCGATAGCTTCGGCTCGCTGGCTGGCTGCCGCGCGAAAGTTGGAGAGTGGTGAAATATTTAAAGGCGCCGTGGCAACAGCACCTGCAGACGTACGGGCAGCGTAATAAAAACAGACTGGCATCAATTTTGAATGCCACGTGGCCACGCGTTGCACCGCACTTCAACCCTCCTCCCCCTTCCCCCCGCCGTCGTAATGTTGAAATACTTCTCCCATTCTACTCATGCATGCAGAATTTTCATACACAGTCTATAGGCGATGCAGCACTTGCGTGTGTGTGTGTGTGTGAGTGGAGACTTCGCAGCATTGCAGCTACTTGTACCTTTTCTCCACATTTCACAAAAATCTCATGGTGTCGCTTCTATTTTGCATCTCGGGGAAATATACTCGGAGGCATTGTTTGCGTGTTGCGGAATGTCACACCGGGCAGTCCGCAGGGGGACGAGATTGTCTCTCATCTGCGAAGCATTGACCCCGTGGGGGACGCGGATCAGGCCACTTGATTCAGTCTTTTAGTTCCACTGTGGTTCACTATAACCATATGGCGCTACAAAAGCCATCTACCTTGTCAAAGTAAATGGAAATAGCATCAGCAGAGGTGGCGGCAGGTGTGGGGGAGGTGCAGGGTGGAGGGGCAGATATACCCCTCTTCCATCCGTGTGTTTCATCTCAGGAAGCGTCCATGGCCATTGAGGGGAGAGGAGGAGAGCCAGACATTACCATGAGGATGGTTTGTCCGCGAAATGAAATGGGAACGTTATGGAAATCTCAAGATGGTGTGACTGGCAAGCGAAATCCATCCAACTTTTGATGGCAGAGAGGGAGTGGGGAGGGAGAGAAACGGTGAGATTGAGAGACAGAGGGAGACCGATCTGAGGAGAGAAGGTAAAACCTGCGATGCCTAACACTTAGAGGCTCACACACAATTTACTTAAGGAGATGTTAAGAGTCTGGGGGCTAGTGGGAAGGCACTTGATAAGTGCCTGGATCATGGATTGACCTCTTGGTGGCCCTGCAATGCTGTTGATTGCGGACAGAAGTCAGCGGGGAGGTTGGTGGTCTGACTTCCAGCAATTCCAGGCTCAGAGTGTCTGTCAGCGAGAGGATTGGAGAGCCAAGCTATTCTGAGGGGCCCGCCGGGTCTCGTTGTTTTGACCCGATGCGGTGCTTTTACATACTAATGAGCGCCTCTCCCCAGCAGACGAGACAGCACCGAAGCCAAATAGTGTTATCGTCTTTTCTCCGTTTGTGGAAGAATTGGTGCGTGCGCACAGTAATCCATAAAAACGCGGCAATCACAACACGGGCACTGTCTTGTGAATCACAAATTAGCCTCAGAGGAAGTTGAATGGTGAAACAATCGGCTGAAGTCGGGGCACATCAATAAAGTTTAGCTGCCGGTCAGAAGAAGTCTTGATGCTTGGTGTCTAAAATCAATCAGTCTCATTGTTAAGGAACTTTGGGTGTTCAAACATGCTTGAGAAAAAGAAAAAAAAAACAGTTCTTCTCAGTGTTTGCTCATCCTCCACCAAAAACACGGAGAGTTAGAGGCCAGGATCTACAGCATTTTAACTGTGATCAATAAAAACAACCCAAAAATGACAGACTTGTCTCAGTTAAGTATACACAGAATGTCAATACTATGATGTGTTCTAAACACAGGTTGGTCTATGTCAATGGAACATAAAGCGCCTGGTGTTGGGTCCTCAGGGGCCTGGAGGCGTAAAGGTCCGCTAGTGACTGGGTGAGAGGGGGAGGTACCAAGGAGGAGCGTTAGCTTAATTGATTTGTGTCGTCTAGGAGCAACATCATATAAATCACTTAGCGAGGACAACTTGATATCTCGACAACATGAACCCGGGCCTTACAAACTAAGCATGGCATATTTTTCACCTTTGGTCGCCAGGTGTTTTTGTGATTGATTTGTGATTTTGATATACTTTGCTAATCTCAAGGGAAATTGCTGCTCTACATCTCATCCCTCCTCCTTATCTGAGGAGCAGTTCTGCAAGACACGGGGCCACATCTTGGGGCTCTGTGTCTTGAGGTGGGAGATAAAGTGTGACAAATGTCCACGATTGCGAACACAATTTCTGCAATTTGCAATTTCTAAGACTTGTCAGCATGCAGGTGTTTTTGGCGCCACCCACAGGTCCTAGAAAGTTATGGTCAAATTTGGCGTGATTTAATCTGGCTGGATTGACATTGTCTGGGTTTGCACGGTGACTGGTCAAGAGCCGAGCTAGAGCTTCATCCCGAGCACCATCTAAATCTCCCCGATGCCTCATTTGACATCCCCACGTGTTACAGTGGCTAACTCCTCCTCATGTCTGACAGGTGAGCCGGCCCCCAGCAAATCTCTCAACACCGCCGAGTTGGGTTTTAGCGGGGCAACGGGGACGCAGGCAGAGGGACTGCAAAGGCAGACCTGCATTTACAACCTGTTTGGGATTTGGCTATTGCACCGTGACTAACACCCCTGCTGTAGCACATATGCTGCTACATTTTAAGTCTGGCGTGCTCCAGGAGGTGCCGAGTTAGTGGGACCAAAGAACAAACGCCATCTGTTAAACAAACAAACACCAAATTCCCCACCATCGCTCTCCACGAGTACGTGGAGCGCAAAACTTTTCAATCCGGGCCATGAGCAATGAATGGCTGTCATTACACCTCAAGTCCAGACGGCCAATTATGTTTTATTCTGCCACTTAAAGTTTGCGGAAAGGTGCGGAATATTGCCCATAATATATCCACAAGCAGGCTGCCGCCATAGGACCC
>OMPJ01029462.1:1424-12416 GCA_900312935.1 Carapus acus
ATGCTTCTCCTCTCTGGGTCGCCCTGCTTGCACGAGGACAGGCAGGAATGCCTGTGTGTGTGTGTGTGTGTGTGAGAGAGAGAGAGAGAGAGAGAGAGAGAGAGAGAGAGAGAGTGAGAGAGAGAGAAGAAAATAAACCCACTTGGCTTTACTGTCACTGATTTCCCCCGTGCAAAGTATTTTCTGTCTTTTATCATATTGACTTTTTTTTTTTTTTTATAGAACTCATAGAACTCAACCTTGTCCACCCATGCATTCAATTAATGGTTTTAAATCAGAGGTTCTTTGTTGATCCGTTGGGGAAATTATTCTTAGTCCTGTTTACAGGAAATCTGAAGGTAAGGAAACAGATGACCAGCAACTACTAATTGACAGAGACACAACACAACACAACACAACACAACACAACACAACACAACACAACATAAATGATGAATCCACACCAAACTGTCAAAATTCAAAACACCGAAATTGAAAACCATGAAGAAATTTCATCTTAGCGAAAGTTAAAGTACCAGAAAATATATATCTTGCATGAGATCAGGAGCCACGTCTCACTGAGCACCCTGTCCCCTTTCCTCCTCTCTCATCGTCCCTCCCTCTCTCCCTCCTTCCCTCGGGAGGAGCCAGTAAACGTCTCGCCGCTTTTGTGGCAGGACGCAAAGTTCCCGCCTGTCTGACGGCAACATTACCAATCGGTAGGAACGAGGAGACGTGACTGTGTGTCTGCCGCCGTCGTCCCTCTGCTGTCTGAGCGAGGCCTCACGAGGCCTCGGTCCTGCTTGGGAAACAGGGAAACAGTTTGTTGATTTATCTGGACTGAGATATACAAACTTTTACCTCCCCACGTCTCCCTGTAATGTTTCCTTTGGTAAAGTGAAATTTCTATCCAACAAATAATGGAAACAAAAAAACTCCTAAAACTGAATTGTTTCCTCTCACGACTGCCAATTCGTAGGGAGACTTTGGGCCAGAGGCATCTAAATTGTTTTTTAAAGCATTTGGACAAAGGCTAACACAAGAAACATGCAGCAAAATAAAAAAAAACACAACCAGAACAAAACGTGAAGCAGGTTGTCTGGAGAAAAACGAAATGTTAAACATTCCTAACGATCAGCAGCTCTGAAGTCTGGCCCACCAGACAGAAAAATTCAGATTGCAGAGGACTGTTATTCATTAATCCACACGGGGTGTGTGTGTATCTCTGTGTGTGTGTGTGTGTGTGCGTGTGTGCGTGTGTGTGTGCGCGCTCTTTGTTCAAAGCAGGTCCACCACCTCACTCACTTTTTAGATAGAGTTAAATCGGGATGTTGGCGCAAAACTGATGTATTTTTGATACTTTAAAATCAAAGCTAAATGTTCCTGTTGGGTTTATTAATACACCACATCCAAAACTGTGATGGACTTTCCTCGGGAATCGAAACTATCATGTAACTTTACACCCCGCTAGCTGGGCGGCAGCGTGTCCTCCACCTGCGGGCCTCGTTTCCGGCGGTGCCCTCATCCATCCGCGGCCAAGATCCGACACCCGATCGCGCACACGGCGTTCCCCGCACGGCCGGCAGGATTTCCCTGAGCCCTGCGGGTAAACACACACCCTGCTGAGACACGCGGCCACTCTGTCGATGAGGTGGAAAAAACAGAAACATCACGATGAAGAAACTGGCGGGACTTCAGTGGATTCCAGCCGAGGGAGGGAGCCAAAGAAAAAGCCTCAGATCTGACAAATGCTGTTACATTGAAAGGAAAGAAAAAGAGAAAGAGAAGGAGAGAGAGAGAGAGAGAAAAAGATATAGAGTGAGGGAGGGAGCGAGTCGCCCTGAAAAGTTGTGTCTGGTTCCCCAGCAAAAGCGCTGCTGAATCCCAAATAGGAACATGCGGCTCCTGCCAAAGTTTAAGTGGATGATTTCAGTGGCACATATATATTTCATGAGGTTAATGGGCCCCATCAAGTTGTGATTAGAGATTGTTCGGGGAGGCTTTTACGACGGAGCGACAGCTCGGCCGGCTGCGGAGGAGCGAGCAGTCATTAACAGGTCACAAACAATAACGCCGCCCGCGCCTCGCTGCTGCTAACTAAATATATCAAAAGCTGCTAACTAAATATATCAAAAGTGCCTCGGCCTAGTTTGAACCCTGCAGCAGGATTAAGTCATATAGTTAAGTCATGATCAAGTGTTGATTCAAGTGGACATATTCTGGGTGCACAGAGGCACCAGAGTCGCAAAAAAACTAATAAAATTTAAATATATTATTGATATCTTGATGACAGCACCACATAAGGAGGCCAGACTTTCAGAATTGTTGCCTCAGTTCAGGTGACTTAGCCCAATGATTACATTTATTACATCATATGCAGCCTACAAATATCCACAAATCTTTGGTGCTGCCACCTACTGGCCTGGAGTACGACCTGCAGCAATTTCACTCATTGTTCCTTACACTCTGACTGACCAAAGCGATTGTTAATAAAAGACCAGTATGACAAAAATCCCCCAGAATGATGACCAGCGTGCCCAATTTGACCAGAACAAGAGAAGGTGAGACGTCACCGTCCTCCTCAAATTTGACCCCATCGTAGTTTGACTTCGTCCACATCCACACGCAAACACCAAGAGCGTACAAAAAGTCTGACCTTTTTAGGCTTTCAAACTACAAACATTTAGGAACACACAGCTCCAGACTATAAAAGGTAAAACAAGAGCAAATGACCATTTTTAGAGGAGCGCTGGTCTCCATGAAACGCAACGCGCATCTGCTTTACGGGTTCTGATGTCTTTGATGGAGGGAAACTGTAGAGGGAAAAGTTCAGGCCCTAAAACAAACCTCAGTTTCATCTAATAGCTGTTTAAGTAGTTGTTTAAATGTTTTTGAGTAGCAGGTTAAACTCACTGGAGTGGCGATGGAACTCTGGTCAGAAAATATCTGCGATACTCTGGATACAGAACTTGATTAATCTGAAATAGTGTGTTGATGAATACGTGTAATATGACATAAAAGATTCTCCTGATTTGGTGGGAGCTGAGTGAGTTTTGCTGCTCTCGCACGTCTTTGCGAGTCAACCTGCGGCCGTTCCACCTCTGTAGCGTAGTTCCATGCTCGTCCACTAGATGGCCTCGTCCTCGAGTAGATGAGGAGGACAGAGGACTGGAGTCTCCTGGCTGATCCTCGACAGTCACAGGGTGAAACCTGAGTTCAGACTTGAGGAATACACACATATGCACACATGTCCACACAGAGGGTATCATGTAATATAATAAAAAACAAAACAAAAACGCAAACAAGTCACTTTCCTCAAGCTAACTCTCCCTGAAAAAGAATCGATACGCGGCATCACTGCGGCTGTTGTCATTCTTGTAATCATATTTTTTCAAACCTTGTCGATATTTGACAGCAATTCATTGGCAGGGGCTGAGACCACGTTTGAGTATATCGTTGGACTAGATGATGATGATGACTAGAGGATGCTGCTGCTGATTGTGATCCTCACAAATGAATCCCAATCGTATTCCACACTTGAAAAGCGTGTGTGATACACAGCGCCGCTAAACGCAGTGTATCTCACATGTGTGTGTATGTGTTCCTGCCCCCTCCACGCACACCTCCTCCACCCCTCACACGCCCCCTCGGAGCGGCGCTGCGGGTCGATTGGAGACGACGCGCTGGTGACGTCATGACGTCAGGAGCCAACGCGTGGTGGGACCCTGCAGGATCCTCGGCCCCCCCACCCCGGACCGGGACAGACACAAGTTATCGGGGCAGCCAGCCGGAGGGGCCGAAGCCCAGCAGCCCGATTCTGCCGCCAACGATCTCCCGTCACCCGTCCTGTATGGTGGATATTATTTTCAACTCTTCTTTCTTGGGTGATATGGGGGATCATTCCAAAAGTAAGTGACATCTGCTCGGTGACCACCAAGCCTCAGAAATCGTGTCCCGATGGCCGCCGCTGCTGCTGCTGCCGCCTCCTCGCACGGGGGGCGAGTCGCTGAATTTGTTCCAATCTGAGCCTTTATTTTGGAGTATTGACGTGGATTTCTGGGCAGATGGGTGTGTTTGGGGCTCTTAGGCGGAAAAACAGAGTGAAGCCTGTTACGTAACAGCCAGAGCCGCCCAGGCTGCAAATACAAATACATGATTATGATGAAATTTAAAAAAAGATGAATTGGTTCGCTGAAGGATGCGTGTAGGAAGTGGTGGAGTTGCTCAGACGGTTAAGTATCGATTCCCTGACGATGCCGGGTGTGTGGCTGTTTGCAGAGAAGCCAGGATTCGCCATGTGTGTGGGATGTGGGAGTCAGATCCATGACCAGTACATTCTGAGGGTCTCCCCGGACCTGGAGTGGCACGCCGCCTGCCTGAAGTGCGCCGAGTGCAGCCAGTACCTGGACGAGACCTGCACTTGTTTCGTCCGCGACGGCAAAACCTACTGCAAAAGAGATTATGTCAGGTATGGATGGAAGGCTGGAGGGATGGAGAGAGGGAGGGACGGAGGGACAGAGCGGGGAATGTGGACTCCTGAGCCTCAGGAGTCGGGGGACATGCGAGTGGGGATCGAGGGATCGAAAAAAAAAGCAAATTGTTGTCAGTTTGGCTCAGAATTATCTCGTCTCCGTTCAAATATTTCCACGTGTCGCTGGATTTGGCGTGAAAAACGTCAACAAACTTTCCCCAAACGCGGTTTTAAATTCAGATGACTCCACCGTCTCTCTTTCCCCAGGTTATTCGGAATTAAATGCGCCAAATGCAACCTGGGCTTCAGCAGCAGCGACCTGGTGATGCGGGCCCGGGACAACGTTTACCACATCGAGTGTTTTCGCTGCTCGGTGTGCAGCCGGCAGCTGCTGCCCGGGGACGAGTTCTCTCTGCGGGACGACGAGCTGCTGTGCCGGGCGGACCACAGCCTGCTGCTGGACCGCAGCTCGGCCGGGAGCCCCATCAGCCCGGGACACCTCCATAACAACAGACCGCTGCACCTGGCAGGTCAGAGCGGGAATGTTGTTGTTATTATTATTATTATTATTATTATTATTATTATTATTATTATTATTATTATTATTATTATTACTTCAGAACGTGGTTGTACATTTTCTGGTTATTATTCCATTTATTTCAAAGTGTATTTAGAAGCTATTAAAAATAATTAGTATTGAATTTTGGCAGGATAGTTTTTAAACTTCTTCCAGTACTTCACGCCTCATCGTAATTTTCTCTGTGGGTCGTTTATTAATTTCAGTCTAATTTTTTCCACTATACTGTATGTATAAAAATACATTTCATCTATTTATTTATAGAGGACAATTATATTACACATATTGAAATTATCTAAAATCGAAAGGGACACACGTGAACGTGCAAGAAATAGGACTTTAAACAGTGTGATAGTTAAAATCCTCATTTCGTCAGACTGTCATAATTAATCTCGTTAGTTCTCACCTGCCTGTTTCCATTATCGGAATTATCTGGTCTGTCGCCTGTTGGGGTGCATCTGTGTCTGTGTCTGTGTGTGTGTGTGAGAGAGAGAGGGGGCATGTGTGTTTCTTCTTGAGGGTGTCTGCCAACACAATGAAAACAAACCTGTGTGTGGAAATAATGTTAACACACGCTTCAGAGCAGCCGAAGCGCTGCGGTGAAATCACGGTGCTCGGCCTGATTTCACGCCGCTGCGTGTATGTGCATGTGTGTGTGGACGCAGACACACAATTTGATCGCTGAAAAATGACGGATTACACGGGATGGCCACGGGCATTAGAAGAGGAGAGAGAGTAAATAATGGGCATGGCTTGTCACTGCAGTCGATTAAGGTGTAGTCAAAAATAAGAATAGCGTTAAACAATTTAAATACGATTCGAGCGACGCATGTGTGTTGATAATTTCTTAAAGATGGGAAATAATAGAATCAACAACAACCACAACGGGATGATGTCGCACCACCTCCGTGACTGCTTTACCAACACATTTCCCTCGTTTCTCCTCTTTCCTCTTCCTCCTCCTCCGCCTCGTCCTCTTCCTCCTCCTCCGCCCCCAGCAGACCCGGTGACGGTGCGGCAGGCCCCGCATCGGAACCACGTCCACAAGCCGTCCGAGAAGACGACGCGGGTCCGGACGGTGCTGAACGAGAAGCAGCTGCACACGTTGCGGACCTGCTACAACGCGAACCCGCGGCCCGACGCGCTGATGAAGGAGCAGCTGGTGGAGATGACGGGCCTGAGCCCCAGAGTCATCCGGGTCTGGTTCCAGAACAAACGCTGCAAAGACAAGAAGAAGTCCATCCTAATGAAGCAGCTCCAGCAGCAGCAGCACAGTGATAAGACTGTAAGCATCTTCGTAAGTTTGCCCACTTTATACCTCTCATATCGTCTCATTTCTTGGCAAATATTTGTATTTTTTTCCTCTGACCCGTCGCTGGGGGGCTTTTATTTTGTAAAGTGTTTTCACAAACTTAACTCACACATTTGTGACTGACGGTGCTGCTTGCCTGTAATCGAACTTTAGGTCATGAAATGATGAATCATGCAGGAGCTTTTGCCTGCAGCTCCATCAGTATGTTTGCATTGTTTCCCACCAACTGTTGTAGAAGGGCTTTTATTTTGGAAGGTGTTTTTTTTTTTTCAAACGTTACTCACACATTTGTAATTGACGGTGCTCCTCGGCTATACTCGAACTTTGGGCCATGAAATGATGAATCAGGAGCTTTGGCCTGAGCTCCATCAGCAGAAACGTCTAGCCGGCTCCTCCATCTTCTTCTTCCTCTTCCTCTCTCCTGAAGACTCGTCTGCTGAATGCAACAGAACAGACACTCATGATGGATTTATCATTAAAATACAACCAAGGGATGAAGGCTGCAGCACATTTATTTAATTTGTTTACTCAATCTCCGGTAAAAACATCATGATCTGGGCATTTCTGACCAAATTGCTGATGTGTGTGTGTGTGTGTGTGTGTTCTCCCAGAACCTGCAGGGCCTGACGGGGACGCCCCTGGTCGCCGGCAGTCCCATCCGGCACGAGAACACGGTGCAGGGGAACCCGGTGGAGGTGCAGACCTACCAGCCCCCCTGGAAGGCCCTGAGCGAGTTCGCCCTGCAGAGCGACCTGGACCAGCCCGCCTTCCAACAACTGGTGTGTATGTGTGCCTTATACACACACACAGACACACACTCATGCATAAAGACAGGGGCATCACATGTATCAGGCCACACAGAGAGACAGACAGCTATATGAAATACTCACATAGGCACACATTCACACAGACACACACGCACACACACACAAACGCACACACACCACGATGTGTGTCACTCACTAAGGGTGCTGCTTAATGAGTGATGCAAGCAGCTGCTCAAGGCCCCATGATGATGGGAAATGCTGGGTGGTTTCTTTCTTTTTTTTTTAAATTTAATTTTCTGTGCTGTTTGATATAAAAAAAGAACTGAATGATTTATTGCTGTTAATTTTAAATATATTTTTTATTCATTCACAAACAAACATAATGGAATTTATTACAAGCACTAACTAGTCTCAATAGGCGCAAGACGCCGTGATGTAAACAATGTAAACAACATGCAACAATAGAAAATGCTTAATGCTCGTTGTCACACACATTCTAAAACGTTTCTCAAGGACATTGAATATTTATTATTTATTGTTTTGTATTCTAAGTGAAATGTTTTTTCATTGTGATCCCCAAGAAATAATTGCTTATGTTAAAAAATATCATTCATCTCAGCCTAGTGTCGTCTTCCGACCTGTTACCAAAATAAAAGCCTGACACGTTGTCTCACCCGGATATCTTTTCTTTTTTCTTTTACTCTTCAGGTGTCTTTCTCTGAATCGGGCTCTTTGGGGAACTCATCGGGCAGCGACGTCACCTCTTTGTCCTCTCAGTTACCGGACACCCCCAACAGTATGGTGCCCAGCCCGGTGGAGACGTGAGGACCGCGGCGACCCCCTGCATCCTCTTCCTCCTCCTCCTCCTCCTCCTCTTCCTCCTCCTCAGAACTCAGCGTCCCCCAACACCGCCTTCCATCCCAACCCTGCTAAAAAAAAGGACAGACAAGCAGCATGATCCCGGTCCCATGCATGAGAGCAGCTCATCACATCGTCCGAACCGAACCGCAGCCTGGGAGTGTGTGCGAGAGTGTGTTTGCGTGTGTGTGAGTGAGTGTGTGTGCGTTTTTCTGATGCCCTTCCCTGGAGGAGATGGGAGCGAAGGAGCGCCGTGTGACACCCGGTGACCCCGATATTTTTTCAAGTGGGGACGCAGTGAGGAGGACCCGAGATGTTGTGCATGACTTGTGATGGAGACAGTGGATGTACAGAAGAACTCCTGATGGATATACTATTAAAAAATCCCCGGAAAAAAAAGAACAAAAACAAAAACAAATCGGAATCATTTCCACATGGACACCCGGCGGACGTTCTGCAGTTTCCATTGTGATCATATTGTGTCTCGTTTCCTCAACATGCGACATTTTTTTGATACATTTTATTGCGTTTGTCGAGTCCAGTTTGACTACAGTGTCTTTGTCTTAAGGTCGGAGCATGATATCTGCAAAACTATTCGTGTTGTAAAATATTTTATCTTACGAGCAGGATATAGATCGTTTGAGCTTCTCGAACAAAAAAAGTAAATTATTGTTATATTATTTATTGGTAGAAAAAAAGGCGATTCGTAAAAGGATTATTAAGTGAGAAAACAATAATAAAAAAATGATTACATACAAGTGTGTCAGTTGATAATCATTGCACAGGCGCGGTGGATAAACCCATGAGGCGTTTTTAAAATAGAAATTTACTTTTTCTTTTTTTTTTCTTTTTTTTGGTGACGGTTTGGCGACTTGTACGCGCTGCGCCCTCGGACGCGCCG
Source organism: Carapus acus (assembly GCA_900312935.1). NCBI lineage: Eukaryota > Metazoa > Chordata > Actinopteri > Ophidiiformes > Carapidae > Carapus > Carapus acus. Next base: position 10,290 of record OMPJ01029462.1, read on the forward strand.
TCGGTCCGGTTCGGGCGGAGCTCAGTGGGGCCGCACCGCCTTTATCGGCGTCCTGCATCTGCGGCGCTTTTGCCCCCGCGGCCCTGCAGAAGAAACAGGCCGGTGGTCATTTACTATCTCGGGGGCAAAAATCTGCTGTAAATTGTGCTCAGTCCAGATTCTCTGGTTGAGTCACAAGCTGGTCTAGACGGCGAGCAGAGATCGGCGACCTCTTATCTGCTCCTGGCATCACCTGCAAGCGATACACTGAGTCAAGCCACAACAAACTAACCCCCCCACCGCACACACACACGTGTACACACACGCGCGCGCGCACATACACACGTCCCCCCTGTATGAGCAGCTCGTGAAGGGTCACTTCTCCTCCTCAGTTTATTATGTTTGGTGAATTGCGTTATTACACACGGGAGAGAAACTTGGTGCCACATTGACCGAGTTTGTAAATTGTAAATAACTTTTAAGTATTATTGTTAAAGACTAAATATCTAATTAGGCGACGGAGAGGAAGTTCTTTTTTGAAAGATTCTGACACTTAATTTGTTAAATCAAAAATCGATTTTAGTAATTTAGCTGGAAATTTAATTCGATTCAATTTAACGCGTATTTATTCTCGTTTACATCTGCAATGTGGGTTTTGAGGAATGTCAAATAAAAAAACAGAGAGCAGGATCACGCAGATGTTGCTTCAAAAAATAAAGGATAATTGGACTGTCGAGTCACTGCAAATGCACAATTTTCCTTCCAAATCGGCGTTTTATATCGCAATGAAAATCGTTATCGTGTTATTTGCGATCGTGTTATTTATTTGCGGGGTGAGGTGCAACAAAGCCAGCCTGTCCGAGAGCGCTGACAGAGGCTTGATCGGAAGTTTGAATAACAAAGGGACAGATAATAGATTTGTAATTGAGCTCTTGCAAATGCGATCAGTAAACAATTCCAGCAGATTAAGATAAGAGCGATAAGAGAGGAATAACAATGGCGTTTATGGACAAGAATGCGGGCCTGTTACTGTAACTCTCCCCACTCACAAAACCATTACCAGGGCCGTGTGTGGGTTCGTGTGTGTGTGTTTTCACCTGGATTCACAATTCTTTCCCAGCCGCTCTAAATCTGTCCTGGTTGTTACCTGCCACGATGCAAAAACAGCTGATTCCGATTGCAGAAAAAGGCAAAGAATTACTTTCAGATCTGCCACAGTACGAATTAAATTACAGACTCAAGACTGGTTTGCCTGGCATTAATAGAGATAATACTCGTTTTTTAAGAGGCCAAATATTTTTTCACTAGCGTAAAAGCCGCGGAGCAGATGTGTGTGTTAAAAAAAGCAACGAAAACACGCCCGTGTTTTATTCAAATTCACTCCTCGCCGCTGGAATGTCGCGTCGGTTTTCACTCTCCACGTGTTGTTGCTCTTACATTGTGTCAGTGTTGTTGTTGCGGGACTAAGATCGTCCTGATATCGTGCGCCGCAAAGATCTTAAATTCGCGACCGCCCGAATGGTCCAACCTGGAGGCCAAACCTGCTCCGAGATCCTCCATCAATCACGGATGTGTCCGCGTCGGTCCGCAAACACACACACACACACATACGCACGACGAGAGACCCGCTTATCAGACACAGAGCCACACGCAAACGCACCTATAGTATGTCTCTTCCATTTCTCCCAACCCTAACCCTAACCCTAACCCCAACCCTAACCCTCTGACGCGTTGACGCGCTTCACCTGAGCCTCTCCCGGATTTTTCCTAATCAACTCCACGGAGCATCACTTCCGGCAAGACCCCACCCCAACACGCACACACACTCACACACACACCGATACACACACACACACATTCCAGAAACGACCGTGCGTGTGTCGGGTTGCCCCGGTGCAACCGGACCCCCCGCGGAGGCAGTGACACCGTTTCATGAATGATTAAGAGGCGCAGTCCATTTAAAGGTGTGATGTAATTCTGTAATTGGCGCTCGGTGCCGTAATGAGATCAGCCGGACCCACTCAGGACCAGAAACACGCAGGTGAAAAGTCACTGAGGGGTGTGTGAGGGTGTGTGAGGGGGGGGTGGGGAGAAGAACTGGCCGGTGCAGTCGGTGAGTAGGAGGAGGAGGAAGTCTGCACTTTTACT
>OMPJ01029472.1:0-12984 GCA_900312935.1 Carapus acus
CACTCAGAGCAAAGGTTGGACGCTTTTAGACGGAAGTAGGACCGATGTGACAGCGCCCTGCTCTCGAAATAGGTATCATCTGCTCGGCAACCTGCGACGGCCATCTTGTTTTCATTGTTGTTGTTGTTGTCTTGTCCACCTCGTTGACAGGTTTTTCTCTTTGTCCCCCTTTGTGTCGTGCTAGGTAAGGACGAAGAGGACACGACGATGCCGGTGCGCTCCTCCACACGTCAGCGTCCTCTTCTCTGTCCCGTCTTCGTCCTCTTCCTCTCCCCAGATTTCTACCCCCACTATCCCGTCAACTGCTCCTCCGCATCCACCCCTCGTCTCCGCCATCCTCTCTCCTCTCCCTCCTCCGTCTGTCCTCTCCTCATTCTCCCTCCTGTCCTGTCGTCTCCTCCTCCTCCTCTCCGCCTCTTTTGCTCTCCGTCTCGCAGCTGAAGCGACACACCTTGCTGTGGCTGGTCAAACGGAACCAAGTCAGGTGTTTCTGTGAGGTTTGGTCCCCTTCAACCAGCTACTGCGTCGTGAATTCCGTCAGCACAGCCCAGCGAGGAATCAAAGACACAGTCGGGGGTGCGAAGCTGCACGATTTTTTAGGTGGTCGTTGAGCAATACTGCAGTTTCTTCCCTCCTCCTGTTGCCTCATCTTCACTTTCCCTCGCAAATCCTCTCAGATGTCTTCATTGCATAATGTGTGTTTGATAAGCAAATAAAGGATTCATCAGTGGCTGGTGTGTGAATTTACATTTTGCTTAGCGTACCAATTTTGGTCCAAAGGCCTCCAGCATCTGTCAAGATATATAGATTAGCTTGCAATTTGGGCTCAACGTCAATATTTGCTGGCATCCGTTTACGTGTTTTACATCTTGAGGTAGTCTCTAAAGATTTTTCTGCATGTTGAATTCAGAGATACAAATAAAAGGATCATCACTCAACAACCACCGCACCTCAACAGAAACACTTGTCCGACATTCACTACCTCATCTGAAACAAAACTGCAAAATAACAAAATTGTTATTTTTCTCCGTCATTTTTTCACCAGTTACCTTCAAACCACAATCCTGGGCCCTAGTAGCCTGTAATAAAAATGTACTACGGGTAGCTAGTAAATTAGAAAAACTTAAATGGGACTATATTCCCCATGTGAAGTTGTTTCCCATACATTCTTATGACAAAATGAATGAAATCAACAACACACAAAAACAAACACAGGAATATGACCTATGTTACAGTTCTGCTTTAATTTTGAATTTCTGAATATCTCTAACAAAAATAATTCAACTGAGCTGAGCACACATGAGAAGAAGACAGAGAAAAGGAAATGGCAGTGACCTACATCTTTGCAAATGTCCTTGTCAAGCACAAACACACAGTCACACTGAACGTCAACAGAATATTTCCATTTCTGTTTTCTGTTTTTTAATATCTGTGTGAGGTGTGTGTCAAACAATAAAGAACAGCAGGCGCGCGATTAAATAGTTAATTTACAAATCACAATTACATGAACAAGATAGACTCTTGAACGTGCAGGGGGGCAAAAATTAAAAACCAAACAAGATAGAACACTTTTTGTTTGTCGGCGCCATGCACATTTGCAGCGACAAGATGGCGCTGTTAGATTTGGAGTGAGTAGTTGCCGCAGCAGAGCGAAGGAAGTCGCAGCGTAAACATGGCTGACACAGCTCTAACAGGTGAGCCTGTAGTAGCACAAACCCAATTTAAAACGCACTTTCACCTTTTATTTTCAGATCGTCTGTACCAGTTCAACAACCAGCTTGTCGTCTATGTTATCCGTGCCTTTTTTTTGCTCGCACTTCCCGCCGTGATTGGTTATATAGCCGTCTGCTAATGCTACTGCCGAGCTAATGCCAGTCAGTAGGATTCGCCGTTTCGCCCCGCTCACATTGCTACTTCGTCCATGTCGTGACGGTCTTTTTGATAAATATTTAAAACCCACTGGCTCTCCAAAATTAGCGTAATTCAACCCCGGCCTTGTTTCAGATAGAACAGCACTGTCACAGTTGTCTTTAGAGCCCAAATAGCATGATGCAATCACAGGACATCCTCACTGCTGGTGAGAGAAGGAGCACGTTTTCGTTATTATTAGTCATTATTCACATTTTCGTCATTCATTCGTTACAGATGGACCTGAAAAGAAAGACATAATCGAACGTACAAAGGTTGGTGGCCTGTTTTGCACCCTGGTCTCATTCGTAGTGCTGTTATTGTTCCACCATGTGATTGTTTTGGCGTTTGTTTACATGTGCAGAATGAGGGCAAAGAGCTGACCAAAGAGGAGAAGCAGCGTCTGAGGAAAGAGAAGAAGCAGCAGAAGAAAGGCAAGGAGAAAAAGGATGACAAACCCTCACAGGAGAACGAGAAGACGAAAACAGCGGCCGCGGCTCCGACCGCCCCTCAACCTGTCGTGCAGGAGGGTGTGTGTCAGAAACATCAACAGGAAAGGGAGCTTCTACATCTGTGTGTCTGTCTTTCTAAAACCAAAACGTTGTGGTCCCCAGCCCCCGTAGCCGTGCCCGCGCCAGCCACAGTGCCCCTGCCGACTCTAGAAGCCCCCGCCCAGGCAGAGAAGGCCGCCAAGTCCAAAGCGGAGCTGAAGGCGGAGAGACGGGCGCGGCAGGAGTCAGAGAGGGCATCGAAAAGGGACGGAAAGAAAGTAGAGGGAGGGCAGCAGACGGCCGCCGCGAAGCCCAAAGCGCCGCCCAATGACCTGCAGCCAGGTGGGCCGACAGAGAGACTCCAGTTCGTCTTCTCCTCCTGTGTATTCCTCCTTTCCTTCACCTCAATTTTTGTATCATCTTATTATTAGCGCCACAGCGAAGCAACATCTATTTACTGACATTTTTATTTACTATGAGATTTTCTCCACGACTTTGTCGCTGCAGTCTTTGTATACGATGACAGCTGCTATTCTGAAAATCAACAATAATGATAGTTTTGTTTTGTTTTGCTTTTTGCAGTGGTGAAAAGGCCCCCAGAGCACGTGCAAGTGGACAACCCAGAGGTGTTAAAGAAACTGGCCAAAAAGCTGGAGCGACAACAGGTTTGTTGTTGTATTTTCACATTTTTTTTGAATCATTTTGGCATGAGTGCATGTTGCTGCTTGGCGCCTTGTTTTTTTAATGTCTAAATCAGGAATACAATACAATACAATACAATTTAATTTGTATAGCGCCAAATCATAACAGGAGTTATCTCAAGGCGCTTTACAGGATGGAGCAGGTAGTGCTCCTCAGGCTACAGGTGGGCGGTCAACTGCCCTGACCGCTCGGGTTGGGAGAGAGAGGGAAGGAGAGAGAGGCAGAGAGAGACAGACACAGGTGTAGGGATGCACAGCAGTAGTAGAATCAGAAATCTTTTATTGTCATTACAGCAGTTAAAATGTGTAATGAAACTAAGGTGCTGCATTCCAGCGCAAGTAGTTCGAGTAGAGAAAAGAAGAAAAAAGAAACAGAAGAATATAAAAACACAATATATATATTATAAATATCGGTATAAATAACTGCTATATATATCTAACAAGCTGACCGGAATAAGATTTAATGCTTTAATGCTTAACTTAACTTAACTTAACTTAACTTAACTTAACTTAACTTAAATTACACTTAACTTAAATTACACTTAACTCAACTTTAAAATTCAGTTTCTCCTGCTGTCAATCTGAAGGTCTCTGCTCTCGCTGGGATGGAGCACCACTAATTATTGCCTGTGAATATGCACAACTTTCTTTTCAGACTCTAGGGTTCAATGCTGCTACTACAGAAGTATCGGCTGCTAAGGTCGTGTCGCTCACTTAGTATTTGATTGCTGTTGTTTTTTTGCAGTTTTTTGTTGGCTTTGTGTGCCTGGAGTGTCATTTGTCATCAAGGCTTCGCTGATAGATGCGTCTTCTCTCTACAGAAAGTTAATTTAGCTACTTTTTATTGATTCATCTTGCCTTCCAGATCCCGCTGCGGTCCGACTACGCCCACAAAGTCAGCTTGTTCTCTCACCTCCACCAGTACAGTCGCAAAGCGCCTTTAACGCAGCTCCTCAGGTAAACCTTTTACCCCCTCCTTCTCGTGGTTGGGGTCTTGGTCTGGCCTCAAGCAAATCCACACGCCTTGTTTTTTGCTCCGCCGCAGCATCCCCTCCTCGGCCATCCACCCCGCCATCGTGCGGCTGGGCCTGCAGTACTCGCAGGGCATCGTTGCCGGCTCCAACGCTCGCTCCGTGGCCCTGCTGCACGCCTTCAAGCAGGTACTTGGCCTCTAAATTCAGTTGTTTACCAGGTTTGAGCCGCCATTTTTGTGGAATCTGGTGGAGTCTAAGGCGGCCATGTCTGTGGTTGCCAGGTAATAAAGGACTACTCCACGCCTCCAAACGAGGAACTCTCACGAGATCTGGTCAACAGGCTCAAACCCTACATCAGGTACAAAAAGGCCCCTCACTTCCAGCAGGGAAGGACTTTCTCTGTCTGATTTTCTAAGTTTCCTTCCTCCTCCCAGCTTCCTCAACCAGTGTCGCCCGCTGTCGGCCAGCATGGGCAACGCCATCAAATACATCAAGAAAGAGATATCCAACATCCCCAATCAGTGCAAAGAGGAGGAGGTGGTCATTTTCACATTTTATCGCACTCTTTCCCATCCGCAGACACGATCCCTCCGTCACCACGTATTGTTTCTCTGTGCTTCAGGCCAAAAGGAAACTGCTGGACTGCATCGACCGCTACTTCAACGAGAAGATCGTCCTCGCCGCCAAAGCCATCGCCAAGTACTCCATAGAGAAGATCAGCAACGGCGATGTCATCCTCATCTACGGATGGTAGGCGTCCGTAGCTGTGTGTGTTATGTCCTTGGTCAACAATTTTGGATTCACCTTCGCCCCCTCCTCGTCTCCTCCAGCTCCTCGCTCGTCAACCACATCCTCTGCGAGGCCTTTGAGAAAAACAGGAAGTTCCGGGTGATCGTGGTGGACAGCCGGCCCAGGCTGGAGGGCAGAGAGGCCCTGAGGCGCCTGGTGCAGAGGGGCATCCGCTGCACCTACGTCCTCATCTCCGCCGTCTCCTACATCCTCCCCGAGGTGCGAAAACACACACTCATGTGCGGACACAATCTCAAATGTCCCATCCGGGTACTCGTCACAACCTCGCCCCGTGTCCCTCGCAGGTGTCCAAGGTCTTCCTCGGCGCCCACGCCCTCCTAGCTAACGGCTACGTAATGTCTCGGGTTGGGACATCACAAATCGCCTTAGTGGCCAAAGCCTTCAACGTACCCGTGCTAGTTTGCTGCGAGACCTACAAGTTCTGCGAAAGGGTACAAACAGATTCCTTCGTGTCCAACGAACTGGGTACGGAAAGAACACACACACACACACACAAACACACAGTTACTGGACTCTGGGTCCGATCTAAGGCCTCATCCGTTCGCTCGCGTTTCCTCTTCCAGACGATCCCGACGACCTCATTGTTACCCGGAAGGGGAAGACGCAGCTCCAGCACTGGCACCAGTCCTCGCTCGGCCTTCTGAACCTGGTCTACGACGTCACGCCGCCCGATTTTGTGGACTTGGTCATCACAGATCTGGGAATGATCCCGTGCACGTCGGTCCCCGTGGTGCTCCGGGTCAAAAACGTGGACCAGTGAACCCATCCGCTACACAACACAAGATATCGTGCTTTTAGCATGCAATAAAGATATATATGTATATATATATATCACTGAAATGTGTTTTAAAAACGGCGTTCCCGTGTGTTTTGTGCAATCATGGAGTTATGTTATGGAGAGCAAGAAAGGAATTACTGCAAACAAGTAGTGTATCCAAGCTTTGTATTAGTATCAAAGTATTTCTTAACCTCACAACTGCTTCAAATTAATGTGACGTTGATGAAACACCGTCAGTCAGAGAGTAGCCGCAAATTTTTCTTAATTATCTGAACATCATCAAGGTTTTCGAACGGCTCTCTCCAATTGGTGAACAAAGGTTTTGCCAATTTTAGCTGAAGATGAGGCGTGATTTCACATTTATCTGGCTGCATTCCCCAAAATTAAAGTGTACAAGTGGGTACAAGAAGAAATTTAGAAAACACAGTCATACTCCCAGAGGGGAAATTAGTAGTACACACTGCCAGTTATCCATCTTGCATACTTGGACTGATGCACCCATGCAAGTACACACAAATACAATCATTTTCGTCACAGAGCGCATGACATGTCAGCTTTTCACCATCATAGACACCATCAAATTAAACACTCCAGAATTAAAATCCTTTCAAATAAAATCTCAGACTTTCATTTATATACCAAAACGATTTCAGTTTGCGGCAGTCAGTAAAATCCACGTCACATGCAATGAATTATTGCTCGAAAATTAGCACTGTAATTACTTTTGTCAGTACATTTGATAGTCTAAGCTCAATTTGTCCACTTCAGCATCTTGTTTGTGCATTAACTTGCATTATGTAACCATTGGGTTGAAACACTTATCAGGCAAATGATAATTACAAAAAACAACGCGCTCTCAACCCAACTGAAAAAAAAAATTACTTGGTCAGAACTACACTAGTAAAATTGCACTGTGATCAAAATAGCTTTAAAAAATGTCGGTTTTAAATATTTCCCAAAATAAACACATAGCAGGTCGGCTTCCTCAGAGGGGCGCCTAGGGCCACGCCAGATGCCGTCTCCACATTTTTCCCTTTCAAAGTGAGTGTACGCAAGCTCAGTAGATCCGCACAGAGTGGTGCTGCTTGAGGGTAAAGGCCACCTCACACCGATTTGGCTTTACGGCGCTGGGTGACATAGAGGAAGGCGGCCAGCACCGCCGTGGACACTCCGAGTGGCCCGAATACCTGCGCAAATGGAAAGTCCCCCTGCGATCGACAAGAAAATATGTTTCATCACTCCACGCTGACAAGAATACACCTTAATATTTGTGATAACCCCAGATTGGAGCCGTTTTGACCTCTGACCTCTCGCATGCACTTGTATCCGTGGTATTCGTCAACACAGTTGCACTGGAAGAAGCCTGGGCCGTATGGATCGCAGAGGGCATTGTCCGGGCAGATTAAGGCTGGAGATTGAAAACATTTGTGTCAACATCAAATGTGGTATTAGTTGCTTGAGGTGGTTTTTCTTACCAAATGGTCTGGTTACTTACACATCTCTCCTGTTTGGTTGCACATGCTCCTCTGGCCTTTGCAAAGTCGATTACCTTCCTTGACCTCCATCACATCCCAAGAGCTGTTGCTCCCTGGACAGTCAACAGTTTGTGGCAAAATCCTGAATATAGGCAGAATCAGAGGTTAGCCGGTGAGAAAAGCAGCACATATGCTGTACTTGTGCAGAGCACATTTTAACAAGAGGAGTCAACATAAGGTACTTACATGTAATTCAGGTCAACAAAGCCCAAAAACAATGAGTTGCTCATCCTGTCAATTTGATTGAGGGAAAGGTCTCTGTAATATAAAATGAGAATTTGTTCAGTGACTAATTAAGATGTAACTTGCGATATAAATTCATTCTTAGGTGGAAACACATCACATTTTATTTACTTGACTGAGAAACCCTTCACCCAACTAGATCAAGTTTGAGATAATCGTTATTTATTTCATTAATCTATCAGTGAAACAGCTTTTAGAAAGTAGTCAGGACAGATATCAACCTTCTGTATGTAGAAAGAGAGGTCTGCGATGTTGACCCAATAATGTCCAGGTTACAAGGATTACCATTACAGCGGATGACTTCAGCTCTGGGTGTGCGTTTTGTGCATTTCATACCTTACAAAGTATGTATGCAAAAAACGAATTATATCGACGTACATGACTAATGCTGTTGAGGCCTCTGAGAGATCATCCACCTGAGTGAGAGAACAGTTGGATAGGTCCAGCCTGATAAAAACAAAAAAGAAAACATTGATGACTGAGACGTTCGACAAAGACGGGGGTACTTCTTACTGAATACCACAGGGGGGCACTGTGGTCTAAAGCCATGTTTTATCGCCATTGGAAAAAATATGGCGTTATGCCAAGTTTGAACAAAAAAATTGACACCGTGATTGTTTTCTGTTAATATGACTACACTGACAGACAGAACAGATCTTGCACAACATTCTGAGCATTCCGTCAATGTAATCAGAATGTATTTACCCGATGATGCGTTCACTATCACTCGTATTGTCGCCTCGCCAGCAGCAGCGGCCGTTTATCCGACCGGCAGATGCGTTACACAACTGTTCCACGGCGGTGCTCCTCATGACAGTCCCATCACAGCGGTTACACAGCTTCAATAAAACCCAGAGCATGAATATTAGAAAACATTAAAACTGCGTGGGGTGATCGATATTCAAGGGTTTGCTTTCGATAGCACCTGCTATAGTGTACCAGCTAGGTCACCCTACCATTTAAAGCCATTACTCCCATTTCGTTAACTTTCCATGTCTAAACACAATTGACTTATGGAGTAAAAATCCTACCTGATCTTCAGCCTGCTGGAAAGTAGGGAAATAACATAAAACGAACGTTAAAATAACCACGACAGCCTCCCGCTGGTAGTACGGCGCTTTCATTTTTTCCCCCAAATCTGAAGTCACATGACCTCACTGTTGCCGAAATGCAATTTAACGCTTTTAACGCGACTCATTTCTTGACTCGGCCGATTAATTCACAAGCACACAATCATCATAAGCCACGAAAAGAACCTGAATCGAGAGAGCGCGGCTGATATCAGTATTTTGTACTAAAACTACTTCGTTGTGGAGGTAAACATGAGAGCCGGATTTGTGACGCCGCCTCTGCGCCCTCAATTCATCAATCATGCGCCACTTTTACGCATAGACAATGGCGCATGCATAAAAATGGCGCATATATTGGGCATTGGTTATACCTTATTGCTGCTCTGGGTGGGTTGGAACAAATGGGGCATCTCTACAGTTATATAAAAAACGTTGTGACGTGTAACATAGACATATTCAACCATGTGAAATTCACATTTTGAAAGGTATTTGAAATTTTTTTCGTATTTTATTAATTTTGACCGCACTTGACGTCACTCTTGGGAGTCACCATTCAAAAAGAGGGGGGGAAATCTACACGAAGAACTATTGAAACTACATGAAGATGCATAATAAGTTTCAATTTTTTATGATATTCACGATAAATGTAAATATGTTTGAATGCGTAAACATGAAAACGTTCCTGGGGAGCGGCACCAGCACGTATGAAAGAGGCTATTTGAACACCCCCCCAAAACAGGAGTTAAATGATACAGTCGAAACGATTGTTGCAATGCCTCTTGATGCTCCAGCAGATACATGTTGAACGCTCCATGGCTGCATCTGTGTAATTTATCGGCTTCTCAGCGCTTCGTTCCTCCGTTAATTCACCTTTCGTTTGGTCTCTGTGAGGATTTTTACACCTATCGAAGGCCCGAGACATCTGAGCGATAAAGATCGGGAGCGAATACAACTGTTAAGCTTTGCAGATTCCGCTGTGCGACGCTGTTCCGTGAAGGAAGCAGCAGCAGCGGTGGTTGGTTGTGGGTACGCCCGGACCAACTGCACCTTTTACCCCGCAACTTCACGCGGTGAGGGCGGCCAATCGCTGAAGTACCTGCGCCAAGTGTGGCTCGGATCTCAATTTGATTTTCTAACCCCGATCGCTTTGTTTTTTCGTAATTTTTTTATATCCGCGCAGGAATCTGGTGCAATCCCAGGTCGAGATCAGACATATTTTTGTGTGTGTGTGTGTGTTACGCCAGCGGTGAAGGTGTAATTGAGTTCACACTTTACAACATGGCTGCTAAGGGGACGGCGGGGAGAAAAGTTGAACACTGACGTTGGGAGAAGTTCGCTGCCGATGCGCAGGAGTTGTTTTCCCCAAGAATTCCAAGCCGTCGCTCGCGAAGTGGTGGATGAAGCCGTGAGATCCTCCACATCCACATCCACCTCCTCTTCCTCCTCCTCCTCCTCCAGGTCTCCGCGGACACTGCAGTGGACTTAAGCGGGGGATCGAGACGTCTCCCCCCCTCACCTCCTGCGCCTTCCAAAGCTGTTAAAATGCATTTTTCTATCCCAGAAACGGAGGTTCGTTCTGGCGAAAATGGATCGACCTTCGTGGTGAGTGTGAATATATTTCCGTAGTCCATTTTCGTAATCGCGATTTAACGTCTTGCGTCACCTGGATCAGCTGTTCGATCATCGGTTTGTTGTTTTTTTCCTCTCTCCTGTCACGATCAACTGGTTTGAAGACAATGACCCCGGTCGCATATCGAGGTTATTGTAAATGTGGCTCGGATTTTGCATGAGTGTCACGAAATAAAATGTGTAATGTTGAACTTGGAGCTCGGAGGAAGGTCATGTGTTGCGGTGAAGCCGCTGATTTTCACTTTTTGGAAAGTGAAACCACGCTTGAACTTTGGTTTTGGTCTGTTTTGACTGAATGACGGTTGCTCATGTTTCTCAAACCATCTTCAACTCCACCAAGGAGGCGATCAGATCAATAATTAGCCGAAATAAATAAATAAAAATCATTCGTGTTTTCAGGTATGCTAATTGACGCAGGTGCTTTTTATTGGTTGGTTTCACACTAAAATTACTTAAACATCTTGAAAACTTGAGTAAATGGGCTTGAGCGTATCAGCAAAAACTCAATCACTGATTGTATATTATCTTATCTTATCTTATCTCACCATGTGTGGAGGTGTCGACCAATTACGCCTCCCATCATTCGCCTACCCGTGTTGACATTTTGTGACGAATGGAGGTCATATTTAATGAGGTGCAACTGCCCCAGCGCACAACTTTTATCCTTGCCAGCCTCCGAATACATTGGCGTGAGATTGTGAGCCCTTAATCGTCAAAGTCACCTGAGCAAAGTGCAGTTTTGGCCCTTAAGCTCGGGCCCAACACAGGCGCTTTTTGTTTGGCAGGCGGCCGCTTAAATCTCACCTCTCCGCATTATCCCATCCCGGCTCGGATGGCTGGTTTCAGACCACCCACCCAACGCCGTGCGGCCCCCAATTGCAGGAATGTCTGCGGAGAAAACATCCACGATTTGGGGGAGGAAGAGGAGGAGGAGGGGGCTGAGTCATCTCAGCCTTCTTTTCGCTGGCTGCTAAACGCCAGGGCGCGTTCCAGAAGTTGTAGCTGGCGCTTTTTTGCTGAAGGAGCAGGGGGGTGTGATTCACTCGAGGTTGTCTGAGGACGGGAGGGAAGAAGGGAGCAGGGTTGGTTGGGGGGTGGGGGTGGAGGTGGAGGAGAGAGGAGGGGGAGTCAGGACCTCATGCATATTCAGGAGGCTCCTCAACTGAGCACCATTGAGGACCCCCATCGGCCCAGGCAGGAGGCCCCATCTGAGCCTTGGTGCCTTGCTCCAGGGCTAATGCTAGCAGAAGTACAGAATCAGTCTGGCGACCTCTGACATTAGCATCCTCAACAACCCCCCCACCCCCTGCTTTTTGTATTAACAGATACTTTTCCACTTTTTCCAATAAAATATTGTCAAACAGAACAGGTGCTCAAACTCAAAATCAAAAAATGCAACCTAAAAATCTAAACTAGCAGAACTGAACTAGCTTAACGTCCATCTGACCATCCCGTGACTGCAAGCGTGACCTCCCTGTACCTTGGAACCACTAACCTGCCCTCTTTTTTTAAAGAGTAACAGTTTACAAAAGCAGTTTTTAAAGTAAAAGAAAAGAAAACCTGCGACGGCTGTGCTGCTCTTGCACAAACACAGACAAAACTCTACTTGTAGCCGCTGTCGTCACTGTTTGTGTTAGCATGTGTACCAGACTGTGACCTGCCTGCTGTGGGTGTAGCTGGCCGTGCCAGTGCCTGATTAGAAATGAATCGATAAAACTTCCAGATATTAGCAAGCACACGAGCTTCTTTCCCCCTGGATAAGTTATTCCTCTCTTCAAGGACAGAGGGACCTCAGTCTTGTGTGATAAAAGTTAGTTTTTTTATTTTTTCAATGACAACAATTTCAAAAAATGTTGGAAGAGCTGAAGCTGTCTCTTCTCATTTCCAAGAGAAACTTGGTATGGGTTTTTTTTGTTTGTTTGTTTGTTTGTAGGGTTTTTAGACTTATTTTTGGTGGTGGTGCTGACTCACTCTTCCTTCCCGTCTGGAATCTGCTTACAGACACTTTTCAGCTGGTACGGCGGCGATCCAGCAGGCCGCCCGTACTTCCCGTTGCACCCGCTGACCCTTAGTTGATATTTTGTATCAGTGAAGTATTTTTTTGCCCTGCGTTGATGGTGGCGATATTTTGCACTGTAGTACCATGCAGCCCTCATGTTTTGTGTTCCTTTTTTTTCTGGTGGTATGTTGTCAATCAACACACACAGAGGGCGAAGAGGATGCGGCGGCGGCGGCTTGGAGGTGACACATTTCACCTTCAGGAGGTGCCTCCATCTTTGTCTGACCCTCTGAGCTGCGCTGGCCCGACACGTTTTTGCATTTCATTTTGGTTTTTTCCCCTGTCGCTCAGAAAGCCCAAACTGTTTCCTGAAACAAAATAGCACAGCTGAGATCACAAAAAAACTCACCACAAGAAATCCATCGTTAGCATCATGCAAAACAGTTTAGCCAACAGTTTTTGTTCCTTTGTATTTGTTTTTTGTTTGTTTTTTTACTTTCTCGATCATAGTCTTTCACGTCATTGTCTTTTAAACCTTTTGAACCATTAAGCCTTTTTTGTTTCTCTTAAATATTCGTATCCCTACATTGTTTTGTGGTGTTGAAAGTAATTTTTTAATAATAATGATAGAAATTATTATTATTATTATTACTATTATTACTATTATTACTATTATTATTATTATTATTATTATTATTATTATTATTATTATTACTATTATTATTATTATTATTTCCATCATTATCATTATCATCATTATCATTATCATTATTATATTATTTTATTTCATTTTGTTTTATTTTTATTTTGTTTTCATTTTGTTTTTTTTATTTTCTGTTTTTTATT
>OMPJ01029480.1:6033-26869 GCA_900312935.1 Carapus acus
GATTTTTTACCCCCAAGCCGCAATCTTATTGGCTCCCGTTGAGGTGGCAGCCATTAACGTCCCCGTCTGGTCCATGTGGAGCCGCCTGGTTTACCCGGGTGTGTGTGCTTTTTGCTTCTATGTCAGAAAATGTGTGTATACAAGTGGAAATTAATTTCCTTTATTTTCAGCTCCATTCTTTCCAGGCAGCGATGCGGCCGGCGTGTCTTCCTCCTCCTCCTCCTCTTCCTCCCCCACAGAGCTTAAATGCGTCGCCGTCTCTCCCACACACACACACACACACAAACAAACAAACACGTTAATCTGAGCAGTGCCGAGTCCGCAACAGCCTGCAAACAGCAACAAAACACTTTTGTCATCATATTTGTAGCCACATGAAGGTTTCCGGTGTGCGACCTCTGCTGCTGCCACGCAGAAAGTGAAGAATTGTGCGTCATATGTTTGTGTGGATGGCCTTTGTGAATCCAGCGCTGCTTTGCCCGCCCTGCCCAAAGGCGCTGTGGCATTTTGCTTGGTGTGGAATCAAACCAGCAACTGTGTAGTAGACAAGAGTTGACACATCAAACGTTTGTTGTTTCATTCCAAACACACATTTCTCTCAAGTTAGGTGTGTTGAGGCTCGTGGCTAGTGAGGCACTCACTCCATCACAATCAGATTTACAAACATATGGAAGTTACAGAGTCGCTTACTCAACATACAGCTGGCAACAGTTAATGGCCTATGTTTGGAAATACCTTTATATTGCAAATCACTGGATAGAAATAAACCTTATCTTTTTAATTTAATTTAATTTAATTTAATTTAATTTAATTTAATTTAATTTAATTTCTAATTTTTTAGATTTTAATAGTTTTAATTAATTTCATTTAACTGTTTTTTTAACATTTTTTTTCTATCTTTGTTGAGAGATGAAGCATGGCCTCTCCTACCTCATCGTTTCTTACTGAATGTTTTCCAGCACATCACGTGTTGGTTGAAGTAAATACATTTCATGCGATCTGGGGAATGTTTCAGTGACAGAAGGATGTACGAGCTGGACTTTTTGGAACGATTCCATATAAGTTAGTGGTCTGCAGAGCTCCGTTAGGACGCCGTCCTAAAGCTACTTCCTCAAGCCACTTCAGACCTCTGAAGGTGTCCATCTGTCTGACCCTCTTGGGATTAATGATGCTCTGTTGGTCCTTTCTAGATGTGTGTGTCTGGCAGCTTCATCACCTTGTTTCCTCTTAACCCGTTTTGATGGTCAGGAGCAGAATCTGTCACCTCACACACAGGTTCACTCACACACACACTCACAGGTCTCAGCCCTGCTCACTGATTGGCACATCTGTGTGTAATTAGCGCTTCCCTCTGGGCTTTGTCCCCATTATCGGGAGTCTTTCATGTGCGTGGTTTGGAGCAGAGTCGCTGTGATTCTGTCCAGGATCAGAACATGTTTGCCCAGTCGCCTCCGCACAAACCCGCAAATCTCTGTACACGCCGAGGACGAGGACGACGGTGGTAATCATAATAAGGTGGGAAATGGTTTTTTTTTTTGAGACGGATCGTTTCTGATTTGAATAATTGCACAAACACTAATGACGGTCGCTGAAAGCTTTCCAAACAAATGCAGTGGGCTGAGAAATTGCGTTTGGCGCTCTGAGCGTTATTAGCAGCACAGCACGATTGTTTTGTTTTACTTTACGTTATTTTCCAAAGATTTGAATTCCGCAGTAACTTGGCCGGCGTCTATCAGGGCTATTAGCGTAGCTTAAGAGTGTGTATGCGTTTGTGCGTGCCTGCGCGTCTGACACACACACTCCTATGTCCGTTTATTGGCTCTCCTAATTTGATTTGGTTTGTTCCATCGGCTTGTTGACTGATTTCTCTTCCTGCCGCTGCTCCCACAGCCCCAAACTACACCCACGCCACAAAGGCCAATAAATTAGGGCGTAATGGTGCCGAGGCCGCGACGGGGAGAGAGATAATCACGTTGGGCAGCACAATAAGGTGCGCACACACTCACACACACCCACACACACACACTCTCTGCTCCTCCTCCTCCTCCCGGGCGCCTCTCCCGCTCGCGCCGTCGGGTGTCAGCCGGGGTGCGGCGGAGTGTGAAGGGCGAGCCGGGGAGCTCGCGCTGGTCCGGGGGGATTCAAGTGTCAGCCACTAGGGGCGTGATTGATGGAGGGTGCTGTGTAATTAAAACACTGCTGCGACACACACACACACACACACACACCACTAACCGGAGCGGCACAGTTCCATTACAGACCACCAGGAGGGTCCCAGGGCCCCTTGGTGCTCAGCTGGTAGGGGCCTGTTCGTGTGTGTGTGTGTGTTCCTGTGTGTGTGTGTGTCTGTGTGCACCTGCTGGGCTGCTGCGGAGATGAAAGCTGCCTCAGCTGTTGGGACGAGGACAAAGGAAGCTCCGTTTGTTTTCCTCCATGTTTGCACACACACACACACACACACACACACACACCCTTGGACGCGCAGAGGAGAAACATCTCCAGGCCACCGCCGCCATCTTAAATGGATTTTTAATTAAATTGATGATGTGCGACCAACAAACTCCCGGTAACGATGGAGTCTGATTTCCCATTCGGGTCCAAACGTGCCGGCTCCGACTTCGTAATTTCCACATGATTATTCGCCGTTTGATTTATGTTGCCGGCTTTCAGATCATTTTAACAAGGCCTCACAGCGTCGGGGCCACGAGGACTCGCGCGCACACACACATACACACACACACACACACATATACAAGCTCCCAAGGTCAGCGTAAGGCTTCCATTGTGCAGGTTTTTTTATAGATGTAAATCCACAGAGGAAGAAAAACACGGTTCCCAAACAAAAGCTGGTGGTTTCCAGCCTCCCAGCTGAGCAGCAGCGTATTGTAATGAGGACGCATGCAGACAAATGTACACAATATTATTTTTGTCGTCACAACCATCTGGCGCAGCGCTCGGAAAAACAACGGAAAAGAGGAAAGAGAGGAAAGTTTCAAATTCTGTCCCTGGACAAAGGCTGCTGGCCAGCTGCTGTCAGAGTTTCGAATATTTCCCACATCTGCGATTCTGGAACAAAATATTCTTTATTTGAAATTATAGTTTGCCCTAAAAAGTCGAGTATAACCTTCAACGTGAAATAAATTTACAGCTGGAAGTGTCTTTTAAATTCTAATCCAGCTTTAGGTTAACAGGGTGCTAAATGAAAGGAAATAAATGTGGTTGTAGGATTTAGAATTGAACTAACAGGCGGTGAGGCGGTGTTACAGCGATTTCATTTAGATTTCCTTTTTCTTGCCAGATGGAGAACCCAGGAGGTCAGAGGTCAAACGCTTGTCCAGCTGTGCTTCACACCATCATCTCTCACCTGACTGGGCCCACGTTGTCGTCAGGAAAGCTTACGGAGGAAAAACTCGCCACCCGCCAGCGCCGCAGGGTTCACAACATCTGAGCTGGAAGCGAGAGACTCCAGCAGAGCCTCGGCCCGTCTGTCCAGGCAGATTGGTGAGGATAATGAGAGCTGCCGCCGAACTGCTGATTCCTCTGCACGCTTTTTTTAAATACATTTTCTCTTTTTTTGCCAGAGTCTGCGTTTGCTTATCTTAATGAGTGTGTGATGATACCGACTAATCCGCCAATTAGAGGCAGAGGCATCTCCAGGAACATCTGCTGATCGCTTGATGCACAGGTGAGCTTCACTTATGGGAGGAAAAGCAGCCAGAACACACACACACACACACACACACACATACACACACAGACCCAAAGAGGGCAGGAAAAGCTTTGGTAGGCAGACAAAAAAGGTTCTGAAGCGTTTATTAAGTGTTGCGCATCAGATAAGAAGATAAGAGCTTCTGCCTCTGATCCACTGGAGGAGCTGTTCAGGAGCAATCTGCCACCTCGTCCTGATGGAGCTCAGCGAGACCTTCATGCCTCCTCCAGATCTCCTGCCTTACGTCTTCATCCCTCTGTTTCCTCCTACAGATCTCTTGCTCTGTGGTCTCCACTCGACCTGACCCGCCTTGACTCCTCTCCACGGAGACGTAGGACCAGTCTGAGAGTTCTGGACCACCTCCAGGATCTCCTGACCTCAGGTGAGACAGACGCAGAAGAGCTTTGCGGCTTTGGACGCCGTCCAGACCCGGAGGACCCAAAGTCTTTGTCCACCTGAGGTCTTTAATGTAATTAAACGGCTCCTCGGGGTCGGACAGCGGCCGTATAACAACGTAAGCTGCACCGCTCGGTGATGTTTTGTGTGAAAACACAAAAAATTAGGAAGGAAGACGCCGGCGCGAGACTTCAAATCTTCACTTTTGAGATTGTTTTCGCCGCAGATTTATCAGCGGGGGGAAATAAAACTCTCCAGAAAAATGGAACACGTACTTCCTCTTATCGGCGAGCATCAGTAAACAGCGTCTAAATATCGCCGCCATCTTCTGAATACCAATGACTCGCTACAAACAAGATGGATTGCGCCTGTGCTTTAGCCCAAACTTTCCACTAAATGAACCGCAGCCGCTGCAAACGGTTTGCAGGCCGGTTCCTCTGGATTTTGCAAATCCGGCACGATAAATCAACAGCTGGCCGCGGTTGGGACACTTTGTTTGTCCTGTTTTCGTGCTCAGATTGAAGAAAAACTTCTAGTTGGGTTGTGACCCATTGGCTGACTGGCACAGGTGTGTGTGTGTGTGTGTGAGAGGGTGTGTGTGGGTGCAGGGTCAGCACCAGACGAGACGCGGTCGTCTCCGAGTGTCTCGGCGCCATTGGACCATCAGGACTGATGACTTCATTTCCGCCTCAATGTGCTGAAACTAGAGAGAAATGTGGCACATCATCAGTGGGAATATTAAGTGTGTGTGAGTGTGTGTGTGTGTGTGTGTGTTGTGGTCCCCGCCAGCCTTTCACAGGGACGCGTGTCGTTAAATGTGTGCGGTAGAAACAGTGAAGTTTTATTTATCCAGCCGGCAGCTGAAGCTATTTTACACATGAACGCACCGCTGGGTACGACTTTGCCCCCCCCCCAACTAAAGAAGTTTGACAAAAAAAGTTGGCCGAGAAAATAATTTGACAGTAAGAGAGCGCAGATTAAATTACAAAAAAAAAAAAAAAGGAAAAAAAAGACAAACGATCCAGTAAACATTATATTTTAGATTAAATCTAGAATGACTCGCACAACTAGAAAATGTCAGGGAATAAAGTTTGGGACTAAATGTAATTAGTGATGTTTTGGAGTTGGTTGTGTTTACCCAGGCCTCCTTTTTTTCTTCTTCTTCTTCTTTTTTTTTTATCAAAGCATTTGGAATTCAGGGCGAGGCGAAGTGGCGAAAAAACACTTGAGATTCCAGGGGTGTGTGTTTGTGTTTGGGTGTGTGTAGTTTAATAACAAAAGTTGACCAGGCTGGATGTGAAGGCGGCGGACAGGAGGTCACGCAGGTGAGAGAGAGAGAGGGAGGAGGACGAGTTCGGGGCCGAGTCGTGACAGGTGACACGCCGCCGTCGCCCCCCTGCCTTCACCGCCGAATCCTGACGCGCGTGTGTGTGCGCGAGCATGTGTGAGTGTGTATAACAGAGCCACAAAACCCAAATCTGACTTCAATTGCCTTTAATGGTCACAAAATTCCAACAGCAAAAACCATCCTCTGGCCACCTAATGAAAACGAGGATCAACCCGGCCGCGCATGCGCCGTAAATCATTCCGCGGCGGTAAAAGTGTGCATCGGTGTAAAATATGCGGCGGCCAACAGTCAGGAGCCACTTTTGTTTACAGCCCGGCGAGGCGTGCGGCTCTCAGAGGCACTTTGTCGTTTTACTGGAGTGTCGTTTCACTTCACATCTGTCCTCCGGCCCTGAGAGCTTCACCGCAGTAATCAAATCTGTGAGCTTCGGCAAATCGGACTATTTAAGACACACGCGCACGCACACACGCGCACACACACACGCTGCTAAAACAAACACAGCGCTGCTTTATGAATGCTAAAGCAGCCGCTGGGTTCACACACTCACACACACTCTCACACACACTCGATCTCGCCTGACCCAACAGCCGCCGTCTTAGCCGAGGCAGCGTCGGCATCACGTGATCACTTTTCACATTGATTACGACGGAAAAATAAAATCTTATTGTTTCTTTCTTTCTTTCTTTTTGTTTTTGAAATCGACAGCGGGCGTGAAAGTCACGCAGACGTGAGCTTTGGCGGGTTTAAGCACAATTTTCTTTAATCTGCGCCGCTGGATGCGTTTTTCCTGCGCCGGGATTGGATCAGTGTTCCGTTTTGATTCCTCCTGCAGATTTCGGTGGTTTAGCGAGAATTACAGAGAATTACACGTCGTGGGCGGTGCAGGCAAATATGCTGGTTTTGGATGTGACACGGGCGCGTTAGTCTGTTAAAAACCTGCGAGGAGTTGCTGAATTGCTGAGGTGTGTGTGCGTGGCGGGGTTGTTTTTGTTGTTTTTCTATGAATCTCTGGCAGCAGGAGAAGGTAGAAACACATCAGTACCCAAAGTCAGCACACTCCGTCTGTAAACACTCATTTAGAAATCAGATTTACTTTCAATAGAAACAAGAGTCAAACTGCGAAAATGCATTAGTAGTAAAAATCAGAGCTTCAATCTAACATTAAAAAACATCTTTCCTGATTTGGGGATATCTAAAACACTGCTCTTTATGTACCAGTCGTCAAGTAAAGTGCAAATAATCGAAGAGAGGCAACGGGAATAAACGCAGGAGAGAGAAAGTTCGACAGATATCATTAGAAAACACAAAAAGCTAAAAGTCAACGACACCTTTGCATCCACGCGCGGATAGAAAAGTGGCCGTTTGGGGTTAAAAGACAGGAAGGAGGGTCACAGCGTGAGGCCTCCTCTGAGGGGGGGCGCAGCGCCCCCTACAGGATTACCGCTCAAGTCCTTTGGCACAGGGGGGAAGGAGGGAGGAGGAGGGCTGGTGGTGATGGTGGTGGTGGTGTGTTGGGGACCCCGGGGGTCAGGAGATGGAGTGGTTCTGCCTCTGGCTCCCGGCCCGGGTCCTCTGCCGGTCGTACTTGACGGAGACGATGAGGAAGACCAGCAGGGTGACGCCCTGGATCCCGGCCAGCAGGAAGAAGTAGTAGTGCAGGGAGCAGTTGTTGATGTTGCCTGGAGAAAGAGAGAGAGAGAGAGGCAGTGTGTTAGTGTGTATGAGTGCGTGTGTGTTGTGTGTAAAACCCTCCAGGTGAGAGGTGTGTTTGCGTGTGTGTGTGTGTGTTTGTGAGGATTGGATTCTGCTCTGCCCAATTTCAGAACCACAGAGAGCCGGACAGCTACATTTCAGCACCACCCGGGTGGAAAGCATTGATGATGTGCGACAGGGGCACACGCGGCCTCTCGGCCGGGGGGCTCCGGGTGATTGTTACCGGGCCGCCCCGCGTCCTCCGGGGCGCGGGAGGCGATGAGAAAGGAGCAGAAAATAGAGACCCGGCACCCCGCTGTGATCTGTCCCGGCCCAAACCCGAGCACAAAACGGGAAATGTTCCCAGCTGACACCTCACACGCCTCGCCAGACCGCCTCTCGCCTCAGATACCCGACGGGTTGAGGGAGAAATCCCGGCCAGGACAAAGAGCCGCGCGGAGTCCAGCGCGGAGGGGCGCGTCCGGAGAGGGAGTCCGGTTATCAGCGTGGAGAGCGGCTCTCCGCAAATCCAGCTTTCGCTCGGCCGGGATTTGGCAAAGCCGACGGAGGAACAATGGAGGCCTGGCTGGCAGCGGCGGCTTTTCCTCTCGGGGTCGTCGTAGGCCGGCGCTTTATATCCGCCCCCGACAGGAGTCGGGACGACCTTGGTTGGAGTCAAACGTCCTCCGAGGACGCCGCCTAACCCGGGACGGGCCTAAGAAATTATTGGCAGGCGAGAGAATGTGGAGCGGCTGCCGTCGCTTACCGGAGGCTCCCATCAGACGCACAATGCCGCCGCTGTCACGCCGAATTAAATCGGAGAATAAGGTCTGATTTTAATTAGATACGGGCACAATCCTCGCTCACTTCTGCCTATTCATACACTGCTGACTGTGTGTGTATGTGTGTGTGTGTGTGTGTGTGTGTAGCCTAATTACACCTGTCCATTCGGAGGCAGCAGCCCCCTCTGGGTTTGATAAAACAGGATTCCTGCATTTTCTATTCACACACTCGGCATTTGATTTGTGCTGGGAGAGATGCAGGGCCACAGAAATGGGTTTGGATTAGGAGGACAAATAATCAAATTCATTCTCCGTCTTTCTGCCCCGAGAAATTAAGGCGAAGGCGCTGAATCGCGGCCGCCGCCGCCGCTGCTGCTGCTGAGGTCGTCACTTATTGCCGGCTGATGACCGGCCGGGACGTCGCAGAAGCCCAAGAGTGCGTGTGGAGGCAAAAATGTGATGATCAGGGGTGGCGCGGAGATTTTGTTGTGTGTGGTGTGTGTTTGTGTGTGTGTTTACATGGGTGGAATGGCAAAAAACTCAAAGAAAAAACCCAAATCAAGCAGCAGCATCTGCAGTATGTTCCACCATCTTACATATTCAGTAGTAACGTTTGGTACTCGTGCTTAAACTCTAGTTTTGTGCTTCTTTTCTTTTTCTTTTCAGCTGTTTTTTTTCTCTTACCCGATTTGGAGCGACACACACACGCAACTCCTCCTCTCCTCATGAATCCTGCCTGCTTTGTGCAGCCTACGCAGTTGGCCAGCAGGAGGCGCTGTTGGAGCAACCAGCTAGAGGACAGCGACTGTTGCCAAGCATACCAGACAAGCGCCGTTTTGGTGAAGACCCTGAATGCTCTGCACACTGAGTGAAAACGTGGTGTTCGTACCAACTTGAGGTTAAAGAACTGGTGCCCCCTCTGAGGTAAATAAGTGTGTTCTCACACACACACACAGGCACACACACACTCCAGGTTCAGCCTCAACAAACTGGTCATCCCACACCTGCTGCTGGGAAAATTAGCCAATCAGAGGCTGTCGTCCTGTCCACTGGGGTCACACGGACGCCATCACGTCCCACCAAGGTGACTGGGCCCGATCCCTCTAAAACAGCTACACACAGCTCAGCGCAGGGTCGCACACACACATTCACACACACATTCAAAACGCACGGATGATTCCCTCGCCTCCCCTCCGCTGTGCAGATAATTAGAAACGGCGAGATTAAAGAAACGGCGTGATGACAGCGCGGACGTCGCGTTCTCCTCTGATGCTCGTCGAGGTGTCTCGCCCGCCTTGAAATCTTTGAGCTAACGCCTCCCAGTCGACCCATCTTCCGATTTGACGGTTGTCTGAGTGTGGTCAAAGGTTTTTTGTTGTTTTTTTATGTATAGATTCAAAAGGAGGAAAAAAAGGAAAACGGCGTGATTGACAGGTGGAGTAGAGGAACCTGCGTGTAGCTGGCGGCTCTGCCTCTCCAATCAATGGCTCGGTCAAACAGAAAGTGAACCGCCGCCGGATTATTTACACAGCCGTCGAGGAAAAGCAGCACAAAATGCCCGGAACGCCCAGAAACGGCCCACAACTTCGCTTCACGGGGAGGACACGGTGAGGAGACATGCACAAATATGTCGATAAATGCGGCAATTTCAGCATTCTGACCGAAGAAAGGACGCTGCTGCCGCCTCTCGGGCGACTCTGGTCTCAGACCGGAGGAGAAAAACACTAAAAAGTAGTGCCCAAGGACGCAGACGCGACAACTTCCTGCGTCCGCAACACCGCCAGCCTTAAAATTGTGCGAGAGTTTCACATTTGTAATGGTTCTAATTTCATTACACATGAAATCGAGGGCCTGCATCCGCTCTGCGGCTCCTGCGCCCCCTGGGGCCCCGCTTGGCAGCTGAGCAGGCTCAGAAATATGGAGGCCTCATTACAGCTGCAAAAGACAAAGCAAGGACTAGCTTTAGAAAAAAACAACAAAAAACGTTAATGAAGCCTGAAAATATCTGCCAAATATTTGAGAGAGAAAATGTGCGACCGAGAGGGAAGGAGGAAAAAAACTAACTCTTCAAAACAATGCTAATCTCCGCGTAGCGCAGCTTGTTATTGGGTTGACCTGGTCAAAGTGGGGGGACTGGTGGGGTCTGATCGGTTCAGTGGGACCGGAAAGCAGGGCTCAATATCAATCTACTGTCTGAAAATACATCGATGGATCCAGACGCATGAGCCGCTCCGCCCTTCATCGGCGTGAAAACCGATGCACACAGCAGCCCCGCTTCGGGCCCCTGGGTGAGATATTTAGAGGGCCTGTGGTTGGACGGGGCTGTGGGCTCCTGGTTAGATCTGGTGTTTGAGAACTTGGTGCAGCAAGGAGAGAAGGACGGAGCTGTCAGAGCTGCACACAGCCCACAAAGTCAATGACACACACACGCGCGTGAGTGCTCGCTTGCACCAACAAAGACATTCTGGCTCTGTCTCCTTTGCAGACAGGATGAGATAATATCGGATATTAATGGTTTACACATTAAAAGTCTCCATTAAAGTCCGAGTCTGACACAGCGGCCATTGTCAGCCAGCACCCACGTCCACATTCGTCCTTGCGACCCACTTTCTGTCCTGTACCGCAGAGAGGGATGAAGCTCCACCCCCTTCACCCCCTTTTTTGGTACCCTGGGGCCGCCACGCCCCAAATGATGAAGACAGACAGCTCAGCCTCGTTCTGTTGACCTTGCTGAGGAAAGCAACAGCAGACGGAGGAGTCGAGTGTCCACAACCTGTCAAGCCTGTCAGTCAAGGCATCACCCCCCCCTCACCTCCCTCACCCCATCCCATCTCTGGGGTGAAGCTTTACTAAAGAGGGGCATGCTGGGTAATCACACCCGCCATGTCACTCATGCCAGTCCAAGTCGGCAGGTTCAAACACAACAACTTATGCTAATGCTGTGGCTACAGCATACGGCTACAGCCTACAGCTACAGCGTAGCTCCCGTCTGCGTCTGGCGCCCGAGCCTGACGCCACCTGGCTTTTACGGTCCGCCGCTCACCTTTCAAACGCCTCGTTTCGGAAAAGCGGAGCCGGGGGACGTCTTAAAGGCGCCGCCGAGCCACTTTGACACCCACAGGTAACACTTACAAAACAAAGCCCGCTCCTCCTCCTCTCCATCCCTCCCTCCTCTTTTCCATCCCTCCCTCCCTCTGCCGGTGCCCGCGCCGGGCTGGAGGACGGATTTATGCCGCTGTGCCAAGCATCTTCCCGTGCTAACATCATCAGAAGTGCTTCCCTACCTGTCGGCGCGCTGTATTAATGAGCTATTAGGTGTTTGTGGGTAAACAATTTACAGCGCCGGCTTATTTACCGCAGGCTCAGGGAAAAGTGCATCTGGGCCGGGAAGCCTCCTCTCACCACGGGGCCCATCCGTCTGCTGCCAGCGCCACGCCATCCATTCTGCCGCCAGGACAGATTTACACCCAGCCTTTGTCGTTAGTCTGACACGTCTATTTATTATGGTAAACACTCTTAAAACAAGAGGAGCGAGCGAAGGGAGCGAGCGCGGCCTCCTTTGCTCACGCCGGCCGCATCTCATTTACAAACTCCTTTAAAGTGGATTTTAAATCAGCGGCGCTCGTGAAAATTCTTGAGGTATGTCATTGGGAAATACATTTCTGCCGCCTGGATCTATACCTGCAATTACGCTCTCGGGGTTCTGACACAGAGAAGGAGGGGCGTGGCGGCGGGAGGCTGAGAAAGTAGCGCCGCGGGTGTCCGGCCGCTCTCGGGGCCGCTGGCGTATCGGTTTCTTGGAAATCTGTGCCTGCGATCAATCAGCGGCGTTTATAGGATCAAACTGTGGACAAATCCATCTGTAATTTACTGCAGGAGTGCTGTCAGCAGGCCCAGGTCCAGAGTCTGCGGGTCAATATCGCGAGCGTGAGACCGGCAGCCATCGCTGCGAACGCGGCACTCACACCTCAGTGTATGCATCCACTCCCAGGTGTGTAAGTGTGTGTGTGCGCGCGTGCGTGTGATGTCGAGGCCACGCCGGGACAAATGCGACCAGCGATTTGGATGCGGATGCTCGGGGACTTACCAAAGTCTTTGTGGGAGTACATCCAGCCAATCTGTTGGATGGAGACCAGAGCCAGCAGGCCCGAGCCCACGAAGGAGCCCACGCCCGAGAAGAAGAAGAACAGCCCCATGATGGCGCTCTGCATGGACTTGGGCGCCGCAGAGTAGGCGAACTCCAGACCTGCGGGAGAACAGCAAGGGAAAAAGTCAGTATACAAGTTTTTTGAGATACAGGCCGTCTCTTGGTCCATGTTTTTGTTCGTGGTACAAAAGGAAATACGAATTAGGAGTGGTGCTTGGGGGTCTATGGTGGCTTGCACCATCTCTGACCACTTTAAACCACAAGAAAAACAAAGTTCAACATTGGAAGACTCTTTCAAGGCTTGTCATAGGTGGTTTGAGAACTTTAAGAAGAGAACCAACATCCACTGGGTGGTGAGGCATGGAGAAACATCTAGTGCGGACGTTAAGGCGGCGGAAGGATAAGTCACAACTAGGGATGTCCGATATTGGCTTTTTTGACGATATCCGATATACCGATATTGTCCAACTCTCAATTTACCGATACTGATAACAGCCGATACCGATATGTGCGCCGGCAAACGCTTCAGGAGCGCATAGGCACTATTTCGGTGTAACGCAAGCATAATTGTATTTTTATCGGTTTTAAAGCAAAAAAATCCGATACCGATATTATTATTTTTATGCTAATATCGGGTCGATAATATCGGTGGGCCGATATTATTGGACATCTCTAGTCACAACAAGGGTTTAACTGGGACCAATCCAGATTATTCTGGAAAAAAGGGCCAGAAAGGATCAAAATCATTCTAGTTCTAAATAAAAGAAATCGTTTAGAGATTTGAAAAGAAGATTGACTTACAAGCTCAGTCACTGAACAAATTAATCTCTGATCTCAAGGTACTAAAGTAGTGTACTCCTGTAATGTACTGTAATGTCAGTTTTGTCATATCTGCTCCTAAACTGACACCATTCTTACATATTTCCTCTGACAAATTTCTCTGGGTGTTTTCAACCTCAGTCACTGTAGAAAAGTTCTCCCCTGCGAATAATTCCACCTCTAGAAATGTCAACACATCAACGTCTCCCAGCGCTAAAATCTTAAAACGACCCACTTTTAATTCAGCGTACATGAGAACAGCATGTTTGAGCAGCAGCTAATCCCTCTCCTGCCTGCGCCACTGGCTCAAGGGCGCCACGGGCGGCCCAGCAGGGCGTCCGGAGAGGAAGGTGGCAGCCGGAATACACAACGTGCCTCAGACAGGGAGAGGGAAAGAGAGAGAGAGGGAGAGAGGCGATGCTGTGTCCCTCTCGCCCGGAGCTCCGGGTGCCCGCCAGCCCACAGTGAAAATTTGAGCGGCATCGCAAACACGCGTTCCTCCAAACGAGGCCCCGCGGCTCCGTCTGTCCGCTGAGATTAGCGAGGCGGCGCCTCGGTGTGTTTGCCTGTTTAAGTCGCTGCTCTGCGGGCGAGTATTCCACAAATTAACACCGGGGCCGGATTACTCACACACACCTGCAGCGGCCTGGACAGAAAAATGAGGAACGGGAGGAAATTATTGACTGGACACACACACCGCGTACGCACACATACGTGACCTTTGGAGAATTTTACAGCGGTACATTAATTTCTATCGTGACCTTTTGTTACTTCTCACAAAGATGAGGAGAGATCTGACAAGTTGTGACTTAGTTTGTGTGTTTGCTTGTGTGCGCACAGGCACGAAGGACACCGGCGGCATCATCACTATTAACTAGACGACGAGGTTGCACGGCTGAGCGGCAAACTAAACAAACGGTGTGACCTTTTCCCCACCAAGAGGCAGATTTGTGTGTAAAAAAAAAACAAAAACAAGCTTTGTATTCTGTTTGTATTCCCACCAAGGGCTCAGACTGAGGGGTAATTTTTCTCGGGTGGGAAATAACATTAGCCTTTAACACTTTGGGAAGAAACAATACATATTTAAAAACACTGCGGGGATTCTTCCCACACAAAGTTGTGTGTTCCCGCATATCCTCGCGGCCCCTTTCAGAGCATGCGGCGCCTGGGCGGCGCATAACCAAATCCTCACCCGTGGCCCCGCCGAGCCGGGCGGCTTTTCGGGGGTTTTCACGCAGATTTATTCAGACTGAGGCCGACCGCGGGGACATTTTCCTCTTTAGCGGACGTATGTCTCGGTTCTGTCAGCCAATTTTCCCCCGCCAAACCTCGACGGGACGGCGAGGGGAGGGAGGAGAGCGTCGGATTTATTTTAAGGATCCCTGTAGCTTTGTTATGCTGCTGTTTGACTTTCATGGGGAGTGTGAGTTATGTGAGCATTTCATCTTTTAAACAGGAATCATGTCCAGGGCTTATGTGGACTCACTAATACCCAGAGTGATTAAACGCATTTCAATATCCATGCATTTTTCATTTAAAGATGACAAATTCCCTGCTACAAAACCCCCCAGAGTGACGGGACGATTCCGTCGAGATGAATCTGAAAACGCCCTTAAATATTGATGATTTAATCTTTGCTCCTAAAACTGTGGAGACTTATATTTCAGCGTCGTGCTGTCGTTTCAGATATGGAGCCGGTCTGAGTTTCGGCGTCGTCGAGGTAGATGACCAGACAAAGAGCGGTGACGAGGGCTGCAGAGGAGGATGACGGACTGATGGAGACGTGAATGCATAAGTAAACAAAATCGATCCCTTCGATTTTGTCAAACAGACACAAAGGTGCTGCAGCGCTGCAGCGTCGCGCCGGCATTTCTCCCCCACGCACACTCATTCGTTTAACAAATGAGGACTCGCTCACTCGCTCGCTCACCGTCGCTTCTCACGGAGCTTGACAGCAGATTATGACATCGTATTATGTGGTTTTCCGACTGCATCTTATAAGATCCAAGCGTCTTAACTCGATTGATGTTTCCTCGTTAGGCTGCGAACCATTGGCAGGCCTCGGCCGGGCACTTATTTCTTTATTTTGCTCCTCGGGAAGCATCTGTCAGCTGTGGGATCCCAGCCAGCGACACCGCTCAGTGTTTTTATGCTTCAACGTCCTGCAGGCCGTTCCCCACTCTCCCCCACTCCTCACTTTATTAAATTTCCAGTAAAGGATCTTAGGGGAGCTTTGCATAGATGGCCGTGTGTCTCGAGGAGATGTATAACTGAGTGAATCATGTGGGTGAGATCAGGGAAACAGGGTGAGCCGCACTGGCCAGCAGGGGGAGTGCTAACGGTCGGAGGCTTGTTAGCGAGCAGCTGGTGTGACTGCAGCGGAAGTGCTGAAGGAGGCAAATCAATCTAAAGTCACACTCTGGGTGTGAGGCACCTCACCTTAACTGAATCATTTCTTGGAGCTGCTACACTTCTCACCATCGCCCCTGAAATAGGAGGGCTAACAGCATCGTGCTAGGTTACTCTAAATTGGAAATCCCAGCGTTTGGGCTACGCCATTGCTTGTGATTCCACATTCAGCAAGCAGAGATTGAGAGGAAGTCCCTCCAGAAGGAAACCACGGGGAGGGGACCCATCAAATGTGATGCTGACAAGAGATAAATAAATAAAGTGTGGGGACAAAGTGGCTCTGGAGTGAGATTTCGCTGACAGGCCATCATCTGCTCCGTCACCTGTTCCTGCTTTGCTAGCTCTCAGGCTAATCGCATGCTTGCGTGTGTGTGGATGTGAGTGTGTGTGTAAGTGTGCTATCTTCATCTTAGCCAACTCTGGAATCGCTACATTTCACAATGGAGGAATTTTCTTCCCCCTCATTGGTCAGCTGAGGGTGAGTGACACACACAGTGTGTATACACACACTCATGATGCATGTGTTGTGGATTATACTGTACTTCTGTAGGCCTAAATTTGCATAGTGTGTGTCTTACATTAGGAAGAAAAAGTTTCTAACTGCTTCTTTCTGCTCCTCAAGCACTGTGAAACACAGGCCACACACAGAAACCGTGAACGTGAACACACACACTGCACAGTATGCACCTTCACCTTGACAACGTTCCCTCCCTAACCTCCAGGAAGCCTTCCCGTCCTTCCCGTCATGGAGGGGATAAATATTGTAATTT
Organism: Carapus acus; assembly: GCA_900312935.1. Taxonomy (NCBI): domain Eukaryota; kingdom Metazoa; phylum Chordata; class Actinopteri; order Ophidiiformes; family Carapidae; genus Carapus; species Carapus acus. Next base: position 22,106 of record OMPJ01029480.1, read on the forward strand.
GATTAAATAACATGGCAGCATCAGCCAACCTCACTCAGCCTAGACAAAAATGGAACATTACATCTTAGCAAAGATGGCGTCTTCTGTAGATTATCCAATTTTCAAGTCCCCAAACCAGCAGGCGCAATTTGCGGGCGCGAGCAGAACTGATGCTGTGCATGACCTTCACCTCTATACTTTTTCTTTCCATAGTGCTGCAATGACGCAAGATGAAGAAATGGCCGGCGGGCGTCCCACTACTCCAAACAACGGGATGTAAAAGTGCTGAGTGACAGGGCACGGAGGACGTCAACAGGAATAAATGATCGGTGAAACAATATGAGCATTAATTGCACCTCTGGCTATCCTGCATGGAGACATTTTAGTTCCACAAGCTGCTGAAAAACACGGCACACAAATAGACGTCATTCGCAAATTGTAGCCTCGGCAACGCCGAAGGAACCTTCCAAACAGCCGCGCAGATCAAAAAATACAGAGCGGAGCTGAGAGAGGAGCCAGGAGGCTGCTATTAAACCCTCTTAGCCCTCCGCTGCGAGACTCGCCAGACGCCCCGCTGTTTCCTACCTGGCAGACATTGAGGCGGACGTGGCAATCGCCTACTGTGTTTGTTCCTTAAGGACTACTCCTGAAAAATACAGGCGGGGCGGCGGGAACCATTGTAATTCAATATGCCTCTGCTGCTGCTCCCAGGACATCCTGTCCCTCAAATCCTCCATGAGAATTGCTCGTCTACGACAGGCGTGATGTAAAATGGCATAAAAACATGGCGTAATTTCACCAATATGGAACCATTCCGCGTGGCCATGTTGGCGAGGTACGCTTGGTTTACTTCCACGCAGCTGCTCGGCCCAGCGTATCAGATGATTCAACTATTTCAACCCGTGCCGTCACGTCGCCGCCATCCTGACTGACACCGCGACAAACCTTTGCTGTCGTACTGCGACTGAGGAAATGATAGAATCATTCCCGGCGCTCGTGCGGGTGACACGCCCGCAACTTGTCAGCGTCTTCAGAGCGCCGCGCGGCTAATTAAATGTGTTCTTTCTGTGTGTATTCAGGTGGAGACGGCGTGACGGTGGGAGCGGCCTGCCACTGGAGGAAAATATGATAATTGGACAAATAACTCACAAGATGATTACCGTCCAAAAAGCTGCGCGCATGCCTGGGCACGCGTTACCTTAAATGCGGCGGCGGTGGCACGTGTGTTCGTAGCATGTATGTGATAAAACAAAACTGAATGCTAATCCCGACGACGACGGCGTGTTTTTGGCCATTTGTTGATGTCTCAGACGCTCTTATCGCGTGATTCTGACTGCAGATCAGTTTGTTTATCCGTCCTCAGTCGGGGCTGCTTTCATCAACAAGTCAGTAGCTGGCGGACCATCTTTAGAGAAAGTCCCTCTGTGTCGAGTACGGCTGACAAAATCGCGATAATCAATTATCGATCGCCGTCTCGGGCTATTTACACTGCACTGCAGCCCGCAAACACATTAGGCCTGCTGCCGTCTGGCCATGAACGGAATCAATCGTGCCCTCAAAAAGGTTCCGCAACTTAGTCCACCCCATTTTTCCTCCCCAGAAGAAATGCACAGCGGGCCGGGAAGTATGAACACGACTGACGCCCAAAGTGACATTCGGGGCTGCGTGTGCCACCTCGGTACAGACACAAACCCGATTCCGCAGTACCTGCGATGCTGGCAAAGACTTCGCTGATTCCTATCAGCACGTACTGGGGGACCTGCCACCATATGGGCAAATCTGCAGCATAGTAGATAACGTCGCCGAGCACCTGGTCAACGGTGCCGTTGGGCGATTTGACAATCTCCAGCCGCTTTGTCTCCAGAATACCTGAGGAGGCAGAAAAAGGACATGATTACACTTCAGCCTGTGTGGAGCTATACGGGCGTCCGCGTTCCCAGCACATACGGCACATATGTCAGACACAGCAAATTAAAAACAGAGCAGGGCTCCAGAGGAGCAGCGCTTGGCTCTCAGCTGCTGGGAGGCGAGATATAAGCACACTCGGCAAAGCCGTGACGCATCGCGGCCCAACAAACAGCCAAACAAGGCCGGAATCCGAAGGCCTCGGTGACAGTCCATTACGGATTTAGTTCGTTTTAAGACGAGCCGAGACGAGCCTACCACTTCATTAAGATCGCATCTCCGCGCTTTCATCTCGTGTGGGTTGGAAATGGAGGAGACCAGACGGTTCAACAATAGGAGGCAAGCATTCGCCATCAAGCGCGGCGGATCCTAACAGCTTTATACGATAACCATTATCATGTATCCGCCGGCTATTTCTAGATAACTCCTCGAGACGACCTCCCATCACCACCGCGCGTAATGCTCCGCTTGAGAGGAGTTGTAGCCTTGTAATCCGCCCGGGCCATAATACCAGCCGTCTGTCTGAGGGTGGGCGGCCGCGCGCAGCTGCCCGGAGCGAGTCGGGCATCGCCGAAGCAAAACCTCTCACTGAGCGTCACGCATCTGACGGCCCAGCCGGCGCCAGACGCGGCCATTCAGCTGGGCAGGGAGATACTTTTGGACGCGGGAAGCCTTTGGAAGTTCTCCTCAAAGCGGATTAGGGCGCGCGAAAGTTTCGAGATAATCGGGATAGAACAAATAACTTCAAAAAATACTCAGCGGTGGATGTCCGGGGCTGCTTTACTTTACACGGATGAAAAAGGGGGATCAGAAATAGCCTGCGTATCTGCACACGCCGCGTCCACGCCTGTCTCCTCGACAGCGCGAGGGAGGTCCGGCCGTCCTCGTCTCCCGGGTGTCGGCGTGTACCATGAATATCCAACCCAACGTCTATGTGCTGTGACAAATTCCTAGACACTTTTCACCGACTCGCTGATGAAAGCGATTCTAATTCTGAACAGCGAGTGTAGCGGCCGAGGCGGCCGACACTCTGACTGACAGCGCGCTATGCTAGCCGTAGCCGTTCACTCAGCAGAGGGGGAAAACTCGGTACTCGAGCACCGAGCATCCATCTGTCTGGGATGCAAATAAGCGGCTCGGACGTGAGGAAAGCCAGCCTCTGCAAACACAGCTCTGGACTTAATAATAACAGCGCCAGCAGCTCCCAAAGGGCGGCGACCAGGCACTGGCACACATGCCGCAAATTAGCACTGGATTAATAAACACGCACGTGCCCGAGCGACAACGAGACAGAAAAATACAGTTAATGTTAATGTCCTCTAAAACGCTCCCTCCATATTGCTGCAATATGCTTCTCCCCTCCTATGATGTCACACACTCTGCGCTCCAAGATCCAGGTCAGGGAGGAAAAGTTGTGTGTTTACCGAGTTGTGCGGTGTGACCAAAGCCTTCTGCACTGCACCGTCCTAAACCCTTTCTCTACACTCCCTCCTCTCAAATTGCTTTCAGCGATATTCGCCACTTATTTTTTATTTTTTTTTCGCTTGAATTCAAATGCTTGGATGGCATTTTCTTTCAAGAAGTCACCCGAAAACGTTAACGGCTGAAAAGCTTTTGATTACAAACGCGTTTTTCCCTCTCTTGCTTTTAGGGACACTCATGTCCTATAAAAAGGAGGCACAGCTTTAAGCTGAGAAGTGGGCCCGTTCTATTTACTTAATAGGCCTTTTACCATATCCCGCTGATTGAAAAGGATTGATTTAAGCGTGGTCGGCCAGATTCCACACAGCTCAGACTAGACTGTCCGGGAGTTCTCCCCGGACAAAATCTTTACCCAAACTTCACCGCTTTCTGGGATCCTCCTCTGTGTCTTACACAAACATGCAAATATTTATTAATTCCTCTTTGTCACGCCAGCTGCTGCGGTCATAAAACAACCCATAACCATTACACAGATGAAACCTATCACGCTTTATGAGCGACAACTGATTTTGCGCAATGCCAAGTTGGCTTATGACGTGTTTGCGAGCAAATAACTTGCAGCAGATTTACTTTTAAACTGCCGAGAGGACATATGGGTTCTAAAATCCCCCACGTGTGTGTGCTGTAAAAGATATTTGCGGCCGCTTCCTTTTACACGCAGGCGGCTGAGGAGACAGCCATGTCTGTACCGCGGAACATCATTCACTTCCTAATTAACTATCTGGCAACATTTGTTTTTAAACAGAGCAGATGTCTCCGCAACACTCTGAGCATTTATGGAAATCTTAATTAGAGTGTGTCGGTTTGAACTTTAAAAATCATTTGTTGTAATGGTTTTGGTGAGAGGAGCAATAGTGAGGGGACTGAATACAGATTTCTGACTGCCGGCAGGGCCGGCGACAATAGATTACAGCAGCCGACAAGTCGGGCGGAAAATCCTGCAGGACCTGGCAACGCCAAGCAAAACACCAGCAGGAGTGGGCAGGTACAATCGACGCATACACACACACACACACACACAAACTCACACACACTCGCACACACGCTGGTGCAGAGGCAGATCTAACCGACTCCCCTGTCACAACAACAGTTTAATCGCAGAATATCGAATGCAGTTATAATATTTGCTTTATTTGAAATGCAGCGTATCTTCTGGGAGCACACGCCGAAATTAATTTAAGAAACATTCTGCTTTTGGCAGCCAAACCTCTCAATACAAACAACCGAATTATTCCTCACGTTTGCGGCAGCCTGCGGTTTAATATATGATAAACAGTCCATCTGCATTCTGCTGGAGGCGGGCGAGTCAATATCTGAAAGGTCACCGACAACAAAATTTGTTCATAACCTCTGCGGTGGATGAACTGTACATGTGAGCGCGGGCAGGGGAGGGGAGGG
>OMPJ01029486.1:0-11786 GCA_900312935.1 Carapus acus
CTGGAATATGGATTACAATTTTTCTTTAAAAAGACTTTTAAGAATAAATATAATATAATATAATATAATATGATATAATATAATATAATATAATATAATATAATATAATATAATAACAAAATAATAAATGAAAGTTTTTAAGAATATCAACCTCTGGGGTTGCTTTTGACTCCACATGAGCATGTAAGGGTTGAGACTGTATTGGATAATTGAGCAAAGTTGTCTGTTAATTGATTCTTGATCACACGAAATGGAAATTACGCATTTGGAAAATTCACTTCTGCTTGTGTGATATTAGCGCCCACTTGTCTCTGTCTCCTGCAAAATTGTGCTACTCATCCTTCCTGTGTGGGAGTTAAGTCGCTTAAGCACCACCTGACCAGATTTTAGGGACGGGAAGAGTGATCTTTCCGTGTGTATTTTTCCTTCTCCCGATATGGCCCATTTTTGCTTTTTTCTCGCAATTCTTTGAGACGTTTCTGTGCTGCTAAAGTCTGCTTTGCTTTGGGGGGGCATTTTTAAGCCCAGCGAGGCAACACCTGCCAGGAATCCTCGCAAAACTCCAAATTCTGAGCTGCGGGGATCACTCAGCTTGCTCTCTTCTTCTTTGCTGTATCAAATATCGGCGCACAAATGTCGAGTAAACAGCTCCAAGCACCTTTGTGCCGTGTCGCGCCTCCTTTAAGCCTAAAAATGTAGCAAAGAGGAGCAAGCGATGGCAAACCTTGTTTCACAGCCTGTTGACGGAAGATATGATAATAATCACTGCCATCCCTAAAATATCCTCTCACAACAACAACAACAACAACCACAACAACAAAAATTAAAGAAGGGGAGAAATTAAAGAAATAAATGAAAATAGTTGTGTGAATTATTCATGAGTTTGTGAGTGTGACACTGAGTTGGCAGCGGTAATGCGTGGCCAAAACCCGGAGAGATGTGCCTGCTGATCCTCTTTCATCTTTCCCCCCTGCAACTCTGCATGGCTCTATTCAACATTTGCCTGACTCAGACATTCATAATGTGTGTGTGTGTGCACCCGCATTAGTGTGAGTGTGTGCAGAAGGGAGCAGAGAGGGCAAGGAGACCCCAGTTGATATTTCGCAGTTGAAAGTCTGTGTCTTAAATGCAGCATGACCGTAATGAGGGACTCAAAACACAGTTCACACTGTCCAATTTTGGTATGTTGTGGGCAAAAGATAATGGTGTACGAACACAGTGCCGTGAGACAGGGTGACCAACGGCTGTTATCGCAGTCATATGATCAAAGACAGCCTGGGATGAATATCTGGGTGTCAGATATGTAGGACAGACGTCTTACTTTCTTCTGTAAATACTTGTTCTCTTTGCATACTTCTTCCTCTGCATATACAGTATATATTTCTTTCCTATTGCTTTCCTTACTTGTGGCATCCATTGCAGGGCGGCAAAGTGAGAATTGCGTTGTGCTGGGAAACTTGTTCCCGTACTGTACATATGACAATAAAGCTTTGAATCTTGAATCTTGCAGCTGAGGTGGGCAAACTACGGCCCATGGGGCCAATCAGGCCTGACGGTCCTCTTGATCTGGCCTGTCAAAGATTGGTACAGAACTCCAAATTTTGACTGCATTGTAAACAAATAACAAAAACTACAACAACAAATCTAACATCAGACTCTGATGCACTGGCAACAAACAACAACAAAACTGACCCTATTAAAAGGTATATAATTTGAATGTTTTAATAGTGAGGAGCTGTACCTGCTCCATCTTGGCACATCCTTGTGCTTTTTTTCCAGTTTGTCAATGACAACTCCTGTCTTATAGTGTGAAACTTCCCACAACTCACGGCGACTGATCAACCAATGGAGACGCAGCTTGAGATAAGTGTAGTTCATGGTGACATCTTTTCATGACGGTGGTCATGTGACTCGAGCCGCCACACCGGACACATAGTCCATTACCTGCAATATTGTCGAACAAGAAGGTAGGTGGGTAGGTATGTAGGTGGGTGGGTGAGTAGGAAGGTAGGTAGGTGAGCAAAGTTTAAGTTTTACCAAAGATGAGTTTGCACAATGGATGTGCACAAAACATACGCCACTGCATAAATCACACAGTGTGTAAAACCCTTGGAATACTCTCAGTTGTCTACGTACCTGCAGGTGAGTCCATTGTACTGTACATTAAAATGAAGCATTCTGAGATACACTGTGCCCGAGAGAGGAACAGTGAAGTGAGGCTGGTGAGGGTTGGAAAAGAGGCAGGAGAGGAGTGGGTGAAGTGGAGGACAAAGGAGGTGAGGCGGTGAGAGCAAGGCTACGGGGGGGGAAATGAGAGGGGAAATGAATCGGGCTGAAGTGGGGACCGGAAGGTGAAAGAGCTGGCGGAGCGCTCAGCGTCTTAATCTATTTCCGTAAGCCTCCACCCGCCCGCCCGTCCGCCAGCCCCCCTCGCCTGCCTGGCTGCCCTTGAGCCTGATTCCTACGGCGCACAGGGTGGAAATGAAAGATAACAGGTCGCCGGCGAAACACCCGTTTGTGTGAGGTGGCAAATGAGTGTTTAGCAAATCTTCATCCTCGCTCGCCAGCTCCCCCCCACTGCCTCCGCCCCGTTTCCTTGAACAGGGCTGACCCTGTATTTCTCCAAGCTGAAACGGAATAGATTCAACTGTGAGCCAAACTGTACTCCGGAGACTCGGCAGCTAACTACTCTGAAGCTACTCCAAGGAGAAGCCATATTTAACATTTTACGGTTTGGCTCTCCGTGCCAATAACCTGAAAATCTCCCAAACAATATTAGGGCTAATTTGGAAATGTCTTAGTTTCTTGCGTCAGCACATCCTGAGAGTCACGACTCTGCACTTAGTGCAAATTGCGTCCTGTGTCTTACATGGTAAAAGATTTACCAGAAAACAAAAACACAATTTGTACCTGTCCTCCTGCTGGGGAAGACTACACACAACAACTAAGCTGATGCATTGCTGTGATGAATGAGATCAGAATATATCCCATGGGGTTAAGCTAGGTGACCGCCTGGAGTGCTGCTAAGCCGAGAAAAAAATGGAACAACATTTATTCATGTTCAGCAAAGTTATTAAAAATGCACCAGTCTGTTTTTCCATTTCTATTTTGCTAGCAGCTAGAGTTTTGAAGCCAGACTTCTACGCTTGTGGTCAACAGAAATGTTCACTGTTGCCACTTGAGCCTGGATGAGAAAGTCCAGAAAATCCATCTGTCCTGCAAACATCACATAAAAAAGAAGTTTGAAATGCCTGTTTTTTAAAGAGAGAATTTCTTCAATTTGGGATGGAGATGTCAAGCAGTATTTAAGGAGATTCACATTCAAAACACCTTCTGTTTGCTAGCTTTCCCAACCATAAAAACCCGAGCAGAGAGCACCTATAAATAATAATGAAGTGTGAGAAAGGGAAAAAAGTAAAGTAAGGCCATTGTGCATAATAAAACTTGGGGAAGCTGATGGGGATTCGGGAGATTAATGAACCGTACAAATGTAACGCTGACCCAAGCTGAAGAAGAGGACGCATAGTGCAGAGAATTAAACAGCCAGTGTGGCTATTGGGGGCGCAGGGTTACTAATGTTGTACTCACACAAAACCACAAAGTCTACTTTGTGTTGCTAGGGGTACATCGAGCTTAAAGAACTGCCAGAAAACACATTGAGAAAACCTGGAGGTGAACGCAAAACAAGTCAAAACGCTGTTAACCGATCAAGAATCAGTCTCATCTCATCAATATCCTCAATCTGGAATATCTATCATCTACAGTACATTATTTTAACTGAAACCAACATGGGACTACTGAAACTGTCCAACAGCGTACTTGGACTGGCAAACGAGACATGGTTTCTGGGGACCTGGTGGACATTGGCGACTGTATTCGTGCACCCAATTAACCCGATTCCCTGCCTGCTGCCATCTTTGCAAATGAGTTATGGAGATGCACGATGATGTGACAAGCGTGAAAGAGGCAGAAGGACGCTGGCACGTTGTGCCCCACGCCCGCGCAGGAATTCTATTTTCACGCCGACGCTAAATGGAAGCAGCACCGGGAACTAATCGGCACGATACCCCCTAAGTGGCTGTCAAAAATAGGAGGACTTGCTGTGTTTCTTGCGGTACACCAGACACTGCATATTTATCAAATGTTGTTAATTTTCCACAGACTACAGAGGCCGCTTCTTTGGTTGAAGGAGCCCAGACTGAAACTAACAACCACCAGGACAAATGGCCACCCGCTAAGCCGTTCAGCTCCATTTCACCTGGTTCTACCCCACCCATCACATTGACTCCAGGTAGTTAAAGTGTTTCGAGTGAATCTAAGCTAAGATACAATGTGGTGTAATTGTGATGTATGGATGGTTGATGAGGAAATTGGGTTTCATTTTTCTGTCATCACGAGGACAGAAATCTACATTTTACCTTGACGAGTCATAATGAGGTGTGGCTATGGAGCCCTACTTAATCTTTTGTTGAAATTTCTATTTTAGGTACTGTAGGTTGGTCGGTACTTTACTGATCTATTGGTCCAAAAAAATGTAAAGGTCATGCAGCTCAAAGAATGGAACAGAAACAAAGGTTGGGCTGAACTCCACAAGAATTTGAATACAGAACACTGAAGGTATTCAAAATACTTTAAGAGCAAAAGTTAAATTGATTGCAATCCAGGTCTGTTCTCATTGTGGGGCCATTGTCTCGAGTGTAGAGTGTTTGCGAGGTACCCGGGAGGTGTAAAACCCTTGTTCAAGGTTCTGACGTGTGAGACAGCAGAGGAAGAGATGCAAAACGAGTTAGCCATGTCCATGAGATGCGGGTGCACTCAGAAAAAGGGGAGAAAAAAAGGAGAGGGAGGGAAGGAGATAAACAAATGACTGCACACTCCTTTAAGGTTAAACTTGTGCTCATGAACTGACCTCTATGGGAGCATCTGTGGTGCAATGGTGTCTCGCTAATCAAGGCAGCGCGCTAACACACGAGTGACGTATGTACCTCTTGTAAGGCACAACCGAGGAAATCATCCAGATGAGTCACACACACTCCAAACGATGAAAACGATTCGAAGTCCTGTCCTCAGGTCGAAGAAAGTCTATTTAAAATGGAGGCGCCATCACACATCTCGTCTCCGTGCTGTTTGCCATCATATTCTTCACTGCCTAATCAAGCAATCGGCGCAGTGATTAAAATGCAGTGTGGCGCGAGACAACACTTTATCTTTACAGCCCTAAAACAAACATTAAGCTCAATGTGCCATGAAACAATAACACACACTTTGCCACCTAATAAGTTATAAACATTAATTGTGGCGTCTTTCATTTGACATAAACTGTAATTGAGCGTAAAAAATTAGTGGTCAGGGGAGCGGGTTGATTATTTTGGGGTTCCTGCAGATCAGCATGTGGGACTCGAACACATACACGAGTTGCTTAGACACCGGTACGCCCCCTCTTGTTAGAGAGTCACGTGGTCTTTACCATGCAATCACCGATCCGTCACGACAGCCGCCCCCTTGCTTGTTTAGGTGACAACACGTCACGTCACATGTCTGTCCTGTCAAACTGAGGCAGCAGCGGCCTCGATCGCACTCTCACACTTTCGCCTAGGGTGAGAGGATGAGATGCAGTATCACTGCAGCTGGTGGTGACACTGATGGAGGCAGCCAGTCACTCGGATTAGTCAGTGGCTGCGCGGGGCAGGGCAGTGGGCCCGGGGTCCAGCTGCTTTGTCACAATAAACATGGCCTCTTGGCGCATGATGGGTTGTGACGTCTCCTTAGGCCACGGAGAGGCAGAGACGCGTAAGCACAGACCAGATCCAGCATTGTACCCTTTGGTAACCACTGAAATGTCTCACCAGGACTCTGGACTGTTTGTGTAATTGCATCAACTTACCCTTCATTAAGTTAGATATTCTTGCGTTGTGAAAGTTTTTGCTGCCGGGCAGAAAGTGTTGAGCATGTAGATAATTTAAAACCAGTTCCAATTGTTTGCAGCTCAGGCTGCTCGCACACACCCTGTAGATGTTGCGTTTAATGGCGTTGGGGGTTTAAGGGAGAACACGATTGAGGTAGATGGCTAAGGGCTGTAATAGTTTTCTCGTAATAAAGCAACATGCACGCTGCGTTTGCGGGAATAAAGTGAAGCCTTCATTAAATGATAAAGATTTTGTTTGGTTTGGAAATGGAAATTTGCGGCGCTTCATTTAATGTCTGAGTGTTAAAATTCATCTCAAGCAGGTTGGGGTTGCTGAGGAATTCTATGTTCTCGTCTCAGACAAGTAATGACGCTCTTAAATTCTGCTTAGGCTGGAGTTTGGGGCGGGTGGCAACTCACTTTAATCAAACCGCGGGGCACGGTGTCTGGGGCGCCCATCCGTTTTCTTTAGCTTTCTTAAACGCAAGCGTGATGATTTTAATGGTGATCGATGGGGTATTTGAAGCTGGTGAAGCCTTGAAGATGTAGCGATTTCAAGTGTGACTTGGGGATCATTTGGGAGAGTTGGGAGATTGGAATGTGGAGGATCTTACAAGATGACTGAGTGGTTGGAAAGTTTCAGAGGAGCGGCTCTTCAGAACCTTTTGAAAGCATTTGAGGACTTTTTTAAAATCCGCAGGGTCATATGAGGGAACATCACGGTCCAAACATCAAAGCAAACTGCAATGATTCATGCAATGCAAGTTGTGGGTTTTTTTTTATTTGTTTGTTTTGTTTTGAAGATAACTGCATTAATCCGGAGGGAAAGTGCTTCACTGCATTTGACTCATCTTTAGTTTTCAGTGGGAAGTTGTCTGCACAGCAAACTGCCCGGGGAGCAGCCTTGAGTTTGGTGGGATCAAATTTGCACCTCCCAGGTTTCCAGACGACAACTCTATCTTCACAGCCATTGCGGTCCTGTTGGCCCGTTGGCAGTCTAGAAAATGCCAATTTGTAAACAGTATAAGCAAATCCGTGTTTGTACCCTACAACATTAATCCGAGCTCAACTGAATCCTTGCTGATTTTCTGAGATGAACACTTGTCAAGTTAGTAAGACATACGAAATTGTTGTGTGTTGCTTAGTGGCTTAGGGTGGACTTCAATTAACTGATACGAATCCAAAGTACGGTGTCTTGCACTTGCTTTTCACTCCATTTAATGCTGACCTTGTGTTTTTCTCTACTTCAATACCCCCAACTTCCTAGCTTGAGTATTTCATCCAGTCTGTTGTTTCAAATAGGCGCACAATGAAACTGATTGCATTTGTTGGAGTGTACATTCTGGACTTTGGACATTTTAATGTGGAGAATTTGCATCATGGCATCATTGACTTCTGCAGGATTGGCAGAAACCCTGAGGTAAGAGGAGGAAACGCGGCACATTTTCATCCCTCAGGTTGTGGCAGAAAGGACAAATTTGAAGCGTACACATCAGGGCTGCGAGGCGCATTTGGCCAGATGACAGAGTGTGTTCTTTCACTGCGCCGCTATTTTTAAAGCCGTGACGTCTGACAGCGGCCCTCTTTTCTTACGGCCGTGGTGCTTAGCAGCTGGAGTCAGCACCTCTGCCTCAGATTGCTGGCACGGATTGAATAAAAGGAAAAAAAAAAACAGAAAAAAAAACAGCAAGGAGACGAGCAGGATGTTGAACAATGAGAGTCTGTGCTGGCAGAGACAAGCATCAGTAATGCCCTGTCCTTCTAAGCTAGCACACCATCAGTCATTTGCAAACACACACAGTCAATGATATAACAGGCTCCTTGCTAAATAATGACCAAATAACCAAACAGAGACACGATACTTACATTATTGCTTTTTGCATTTCTTTCCTTCTTTTGTTTTCATTTCTTTTTACATTATGTTATAAAACCACTGCTTCTCTGCGTCTGAACCATCCTCCTTTTTGAGAAGCTGAGGAGGCACAACAGTGTTTTGCTCAGGGACGCTTTGACGGAGGCGCGTTAAGGATGCACCTGGAACTGAATCGGCAACCAATCACCAAATGACAAAATCAAGCAACATCTGGTTTTCAAACAACTGCTGCGGTTATGATGAGCTCTTCTGGATTGGTGCTTCTGTTAAGATCCACAGGCAGCAGCGTCTCCATCAGTGTAGAACTTTGATGCAGGCGTTCTCGCAGCAAGAGCCTCTCCAGCACAGTGGGTTCCGTAGGTTGAGATTCACTCGACGGTTCACGGCTGAGAGCCTGCGACATTTCTTTTTTTTTCCCTTCGCACCTCATCTCTAATAGCTGCAGCCCTCAACGAATGGTCGTGACCCGAACCAGGTCAAGTGGACCTTATGTGACCGTTAACCGTCTCCTTTGCACCAGACACCCCCAACCTACGTAAGTTGTAGCCAGCCATTTCCCCTGTGTCCTCATTATCTGTGTTTTCTGCTACTCAGCAGCAAACATATTTACTGAGTGTGTAATAAACAAGAGGAGGAGGCAGCGCATCTGCTCGGAAACAAAAGGAGGATCTGTTCTGAGAGAGCTCAACATTTCTCCTGGCGTCGGCGCCGGCTTTTAGAAAATGACTGCGCTTCCAACCGCTCGCCTGCGCTTCTGTTCGCTCATCTCCCCCGTCGCCAGCAGTTGGGGATGATATTCCAGAGACATCTGCAAAATCATCAGCGAGTCAAATCTTCAGATATAAAAAGCGCACATGCTGTAATCGTATCTGCACATTATTTGGCAAAGGATTTCACCTGTCTGCAGCCCGACACACATTTAGGTACGCATTAGCGTTTCATCCCACACAGTTAGGAGTTTGTGACAGCGAGCGCTTGATTCGACGCGGCGACGTGCTACGATGCACCTGAGAGTCTGCAAAAAGCACAAGCATCGAGGCGGAGAGAGAGAGAGGGAAAAAAAAAAGGAGCAAGCGGATTTCAAGCTTCCTCTCGCTCCGTTTCCACTTGACACTTTGCTCCCCATTGACAAACTACACTCCAGCAATCACTGCACTCCTTCACTCCACACGTCCACCGTTGCCGCCCCCCTACATTAGCTCATCTGTCCCTCCTAAACCTTCAACCTAAGAGTATTGATTTTAATCTAACGCAGGGGCAGAAAAAAGAAAAAGAAAATCTTGTATATAGATATATATATATATATTGAGGGAGGAGGAGAGGAGTTGTGTCAAGTTGACAAATAAAAGGCTTTTATTCTTTGGCCATCCGAGAGGACATTCAAGGGGACATGCTATGACTAAGAGCCTGTCTTATATCAATGAGGGAATTTATTTCTTAATTCATATATTTTTGCAGCCTCATAGTGAAGTCCCCCTGCTGGTTAGTTGAGTAGTCAGACAGCGAGCTTTCCGAACAACCATCCGTCTGCCCTCTTGACAATATTTCACCATATCGATTGATAAGCTAACAGCAATCTCTAAGTGTAAAGTACGAACCAACGTACCAACTAATCAATGCACATACCCTCCCTCCATTCCTCTTACTCTCCCTCCCCTCCAGTCACTAATGCCCCAGTCTTCAGCCTGCGCCTAACTATGTTTGTACCAACTACCAGCCATGTACCACACAAAACTACGTCCCGAGCTAAAACAAGACAAACTGCTTCATTTGCCCTGTCACATACATATATTTTCACAGGCTGCGACACACATGAAGGAAACTCTCCCGCCGCATTACACCATTAGGTGAGCACACACATTAATCCATACAGATGACACACCAGGCAGCGGGATGCTGAGTGTGGGGACTTGGCGGTGGCCAGGAAGTGGAGCTGAACCCCAATCTACTTGGCGACGTCCCACCTCTCCAAGGCCACTGCGACAGACCCCTGTAAGGACCCCTGCCGAGAGAAGGGGGCTTTTCTGGCACTCCCTTGTGGGATTTACTTGAACTGTTTAAACGCCCAGGGACTCTTTAAGCCCTTTTAGGGCACTTCCAAATCTTGTTTGTGGTGCTTGTCAATCTGTGTTTGAACACTTGTTTTCAATTTCAGCTTGTTAACCTTGTTGGGCTCTCTTGCCTTCTCCACTAGTTGTCAGTTCGTCATCCTGAGTAGTTTACCAAGTCTGTGACCCTGACCGTTATTCTGAGGAAGTTGGCCTGCCTATATGGTTTGTGAATCTATTAGTTACTGAGCTGGACTGTGCTTTCATTGAGCCTTTTGGCCGCCATTTTTGTGGACTGTTTACTTGCACCTGTCTGCCACTCTGCCAATTACTGACCAAGAACCCAGACCGCTCCTCTGACCAAGTCTTTTGCGTGCTGTTTGCCACGTTACATACTGATTCTGCCTGTCAGTGAATCCTACCTTTATTCGTTCTGGTGATGGAATTCAAGATTCCCAACGAACTTGTGCATATGTTCCGCATTTGATTCCTGCCCAAGAACCCTGACGGACTGAACTTCCTCCACCTCTCAATGATCCATATTGACTAACCTCCCCACCAACCTCCATGCCCATCTATCATCTTTCTGCCTTTCTATGAGGCTACCCACCCATTCTAATCCCCATTAATGATGACTAATGACCTAGTTGCTGGTGACTAGACAGCTACTCACCTATCTTTACATTGGCTCATGTATGAGCAACAAACTAAGAAAAGGTGTATATCCTGTTAAACATGGCTTGAGCGGAGCTGTCAAGTTGCTGTACTCCACCATGTTATAACCAGGGAGAGACATCCTGAATACCATCAGAAGAAAACAAAAAAATCTAAGAACAGACGTACTGCCGCTCCTTGTTCCAAGCGGGTTCACTCAAAGACCCATCTGGTGTCTGGCATTTGTAAACATTTGTGAATAGTGCAAAGTGAGATGGCTCTGTCGATGGCCAGGCCATTCCCTGCATTTGTGGGGCTAAGCGGAGATGTATCTAAGCACTCTTAAATCCTTAGTCAAAGCTGAAGGCATGTAATCAATTGACTAGTTGATTGACGAGCAACAGCTACCGCCACCGCCAGAGAACCTCCTTTTGAAGTGGCTGATGGAGGACGGACTGACCTCGGAAACACGCAGCTACTGAAAACATGCAATCAGCTTGTTTTGGCGGATCAGCGCAAAGTTTGTCCCGCAACTCTGCAGAGCTCATTATCGAACCAGGCTCACATGGAGAGCACAGCTCTTCTCAAAATCAACTTTACATAAGACAAATCTGTTGTCAAGGTCTTTGACTCCACACACTACAACGCCCCGCTCAGATAATTATTTGCCAAAAACGATCATCACTTTTGGCAAATTTTGGACTATGCTAGTCCATGGTGATTTATTTATTTTTGTCACACAAATGCCCTTACAAGCCTCAGACTCTGACACCGGTCACTGCTGAGAGGAGCACAGAGACGACATGACAGGAAGACTAATTGAGAGTGAAAGATGATGAAAAGCAGGACAGGGCGCAGACAGCAGAGAGACAGATTAAAATAGGACAGAGAGAGAGAGAGAGAGAGAGAGAGAGAGAGAGAGAGAGGGAGAGAGGGGGAAAGGGGATCGGGGCTTACACCTTAATGCGCGGATTCATCTTTAATTTGTGAATTTGATGCCTGGCTACACTGACCACTGCTTATCTCCAAAATGCCATCTTGCGCCGGTATTCTTTGCCGGGACAGCGGCACGTGCAAAGAAAACACAACAGGACATCCACTTTTCGGACCGATGCACGTCGATGCGGACACCGTGCACCGAGTGTCCGATTAGTCGAGAGCAGGACGGCAAAACATCCAACTGCCACGGTGGCGTACAAATCCGCCCCTGCTCTCCAGACAGTGATAATCCCCCCTGATCTCCTCTCTCTCTCTCTCTCTCTCTCTCTCTCCCTCTCCTCTCTCTCTCCCCCACCTTCCCTCCCTC
>OMPJ01029488.1:2282-13773 GCA_900312935.1 Carapus acus
ATACCGATAACAGCCGATACCGATAGGTGCGCCGGTAAACGCTTCAGGAGCGCATAGGCACTATTTCGGTGTAACGCAAGCATTATTGTATTTGTATCGGTTTTTATCTTATCGGTTTTAAAGCAAAAAAAAAAAAAAAAAGATACCGATATTACGTTTTTATACTAATATCGGGCATCTCTATTAATTATTGTCTGACAGTGACACTGACGTGCACTGATGTAAACAAATGAGAGAGAAAATCGTTGCAACAGAAAACAAAAGGCAGAGAAGAGAAACAACTATACAATTGCACTATCTAGTGGCGAATGCACGACATTGCAGTGCGATAAATTACAGACTTCTGTCAGGCTTGTGACGCCCCGCCGGCTGTCCGGATTCAGACAGAAACGCTCCCACGGATGCCTGCAGCCTGGCGCTGTGTGCGGCAGCGATCTCGGGTCATTCCCATATGATTTTTAGCGTGAGAACAGCATTAAGAAAAATGTTCTAATTATAGTTCTCTATCTCCTAAATCATTTCAACTGCAACTTTAACCGTAGTGACAAATAACATATGGCAGAGTTCCATGTTGGAACAGGTCTCTGGACAAATATTCTTCTCTCAGACGGCATGAGACCTCGTGGCGCAACGGTAGCGCGTCTGACTCCAGATCAGAAGGTTGCGTGTTCAAATCACGTCGGGGTCAATTCTTTACTTATGTTTCTGAAGCTGAATTTAACATGATGATCCACCAAGCGACGCCACTTGATGTTACGACTGCAGTCAGATCACAATTACTCCTTGCCTCATGTGAGACAAAAAACAAGGAAATTAAAAAAACTAATAAGAAAATGATTTCAAAAACACTCCCTAATAATTACAAAAATTATGCTCAACAACAAGGGAATCAACAAATTAAGTTCACTGACATGCTATTGCTCTTAAGTATCTCTGAAATACAATACCGCCCCAAATTCTAACAGACATACGAGTGCGACAAGTGGCATAATGTGTGACAATAGCAAATTTGGTGGATATTTCAAGTACATTCTTGCACTGAAATTGGATTTTTATTGCTGTTCTTTGTGATATATGACAGCCACGTTTAACACCAAATGCTAGGCGGTTTTCCTCCTTTGCCTCATGTCTGATCACAGCCTTGTGGAACAGCTGTTGCTGACATGGTGGATTTAGTCCACATCAAAAGCCACCGCTGTAGTCGTGTGTGGTCTCTCTAACTCACACACAAACGTACAGTATATACAATCATACACAAACCAAACATAGTGGGGAATTAAATTTTTACACTCGTCTCTAAGCTTCCAATTTGAAAAATACATTGACATCAGTCAAATGAAATAGTGTCATATCTTCTCCCGTCCCTCTGCAACTCTGCAGTGTCTGTCTCACAGCTGATATTATGACATGTGTATGAGTGTGAACATACCGGCTGAATGCTCTGCAGGCTTCAACATGGAGACACGTCCAGAATAGGCAGGTGGGAGTAAGGGGGGCGGAGGAGGCTCCTCAGGTCCTTCAGCTTTTCTTCAACAACACGTTCTCAGCTCCAGCCTCTGCGCAGTATCAGCTTCCTCTCCTCTGTGCTCGGTCTCCTCCTCCTCCTTCAACAGCTCGCAAGTCTCAGTCTTCGTCCAAGTTTCCCAACTCCACCTCCTTCTCCCTTTTCACTATTCATGCTTGTTTCTCATCTTTCACTTTGACACACACACACAGACACACACACACAGTCTCTCACTCTCTCCCCCTTAACACAATTGCTCAGCACAGGCCTGATGAAAGCACTCAAGAAGACAACGCGGCGCCTATGGTCATCAGACGTGGACTCACATGAGACAGCACTCCAGGTCGCAGAAACAAAGGATTATTTGTGGTCTCAGACGTATAAAACATCAGACTGACCTCCCATTGCTTAAAGTTCTCCGGGTTTGTCTGCCTGTGTGTTGTAACACACAGCCTTTGTGTGACTCACCGGGGGCGTCACACTGAAGAGGAGAATGGGCAGGCCCAGCCTCATACTGCATCAAGGTCACCATCGAAAATCACACACATCCCCCCTCAGAGTCCTTCTTCAGGATCTTGATTTGATTCTTCTGAGACTCAGCAGTATCCACATGTCTCCACCGAGTGTCGCCCAGGAGGTGGGTTGGACGTGAGGGGACAACAGAATGGACACTGTGTGCAGAACTTCCCCCCACAAAGAATTACTCCACTGCAGGCCAGTCCGGAAGAAATGACTGCAAGCAAATCCCGTCGCCATGGTGATGCAGATGAATGTCCCTTTTCTTTTCGTTCTGGCCCAAAGACCTGCAGGTTCTGGACAGAGAGACCAGAATGCCAGTGTGGATTAGATGAACTATGATGTAAGGCAGAGATGATTCATAAAATCCCAAACTCCCACACTCCTTCTGCAGCCCTGAATGCCACTTGTGATGTGTGTCAGTACACACTGCAAGTTTTGTCAAATAGCAGAATTTCTTCTTTACAGTTTGAACAAACTCACCAACCTCTTGCTTCAAAACAGTCTCCACGCCTGCAGAAAATATCCCAGCTTATTACATTGACATATTTGTCTTGTGGGGAAGATTTGATGGTAAGAATCGAGGTCAAGTTAAGACTCTTGGTTTCTCATTTGGCAAAGTCAAAGCCAACAAATG
The DNA here is from genome assembly GCA_900312935.1 of Carapus acus. NCBI lineage: Eukaryota > Metazoa > Chordata > Actinopteri > Ophidiiformes > Carapidae > Carapus > Carapus acus. The sequence goes on from OMPJ01029488.1 coordinate 4,940, forward strand.
ATTGAGTGACCAGGAAGAAATAATTTATGAGTTGGAAGGCTGGCAGCGGAAACTCTGACGTCACTGAGATGACATCGACACCAGCCAGACATTAGGAGCAGTGCTAAAAAGTTGACCGCTCGATGAAAACAAGAAAATATGGAAAAAGTGAACAGGCAGAGATCTGATTACATTTATTGTGTATAATAACTTAAAAAAAAAGAAAAAATCCAAATGTTTTATAATATTGCGTAAAGAAATTCAAATGTGGTCCAAACATATTAGAGCAAGTTCCTACTTGCTTTGAGACCACTGAAAACGTAATTATACATCCAGTATTAAAAAGTCAACTTTAATTTAAAACATAAAAATGCAGTCTAATGTCTAAGTGACTTTTTATCAGGTGTCTGATCCTTTTGAGCTGTATTCTCCCACACTGGGGGACTTATTATTCCTTCCTCCGATGCGTTTAAAGAAGGAGATGAATCCGGAAGAGTTTCTCTCTGGATGCTCGGCCTTTGCCCCTCCATCTTGTGAGGGACTGTCCCTCTGGGATCCAGACGAGAACGACCTCGTTCTGTCAGACGTGAGTCTTTGGAGCAGGTCCCCCAACGGAGAGCTGGAACCTGTGACGCGTGTGGTTTCATCCACGGAGACAGAACGGAGGAACGGCCTCCGAGACACGGCTCTCTCTCGGGGACAGTCGGGGAGAGACGCGGAGGTCCCGCACGGAGCCGCCGGCCCGTCTCCGTCGGGGGTGGCTGGCAGATGATTGCTGTCATCGCTCTGCCAGATTCCGTCGTCAAGGCCGTTTCCGCTTGACAGAGAGGGGAAGTGTGGCCTGCCACCGTGTCTCGATGAAGTCTTTCTGTGGGAGCAACTGAAGGGGCTCAGGATTGTCCAGGGGGAGCCGACGTGGCCATTGTTGGCGAAGAAGTAGTCCCTGGTCCTGGCCCGTGGGCTGGTGGGGGTTACCGGAGCCTCCTTTGATATCTCAGACTGAGTGCCGACTGAGACTTTGTCTCCATCGAGGAGGCTTTGGCAATGCTCCAACTCCTGTGAACCTGTAGATTTGTTCCGTCTCGTCTGCCTCTGCAGCTTTGGCTGCTTCTTGTCTGGACTCCCCTGCTTGCTGTTGGGACTCTTTCGCGTCTCTCCGTCTGACTGAAGGCCGGGCATATCGGGAGATCCTTCGATGGGGGGCAGGGCGTTCTTCCGACATCGAGCTACGCCGGAGGGCACGGAGGACAGAAAGTTGTGAAGGGCCGACTCCAGGCTGGATTGGTCCGAGTCGCACTGAGAGAGGAGATCTGAGGCTGAGGAGCGACGCTTGGGCGCGATGCGGAAACTTTCCCTCCGCTTGCGGATTTTCTCTGCAGCCTCTCGTACGCGGTTCTCCTGCAGAGGGAGAAAAACTTAAAAAATTGTCACAGTTTCCAGCTTGGTCATTAATTCCAGACCTGACTGGCGAGGAAAACCAGATTTTTGTGAGAATATCGGCCTCAATATATCTATATTCTATGTACTTTGCCGCACCTGCACTGCCGTGTCAAACCTCTTGCAAAAGGAATGAAAGATAGAGCAGCACTCCTCCAGCTTGAATGTCAGCGGGTCCTCACAGAAGTATTCTGCCACAGCGTCAGTGAGGGTGTCCAGCGCGAGGACAGATGTCTCTATGTCTCTCAGCTTGGCCTCTGCTCTCTGCAGGACAACAGAGTAAAATGCAGGCCACACAGGAATATAATTGTTTTTGGTGATTGTGCTTGATCAGCGTGAAAAAACAACAACAAAAAAACAAAACAAAACACGTACATATCCACAGTATACACTTACCATAAAAAATGTCTCCATCTGCTGGAGCAGACTTGACCGTCTGCTAGCATACAGTTTTACCTCCTTCAGCTTCTTGACTTCCTTTCGAAAATCTGCCATCACTTCCTCTTTACAAATTCTGGATGACAGTAGGCAAACATCTCATTTCTTCACAGAAGTCCAGGTGAACACATACTGCGTACATACACTCTCACACATTCACACTTTTGTGTGGTCAAATTTTACAGGTTAATTGCATTTGTGTTGTTTATCACCTTGATGCCTTCCCAATGTGTTCCAGCTGGCTTGGAAAAGTCAGCAACTCAGCATCAATATCCTCTGCTTGCTGAGAGTGGAAGACAAAAACCGAGAGTAAAACAGACAGACTGGTTTTGTGTCGGTGAGCTTTCCCATGATGCAATGCGTTGGACTGCTCCTCACCTTGGCAACGTAGTGCATGAGGTTCATGCCTGGCTTGTTGGCTTTGGTGTCTGCCAGCTTGAGCAGAGATGTCATCCTGAAGCCAATGGTGTTGGCGCTGTGGCCGCCCTGGACGGTGAAGATTTCAGCAGTCAGTAGAAGCATTAGTGGGATGAAATGAAATAAATAGAACTTGCTATTCTAATCCAAATTTAATTTAGATGTAAAAATACCAACAGAGTTCATGTAATTTCCAGCTTTTAACACCAGCCGAATGACGGAGTGAAGATCAACACAGTCCAACAGCTCTGAGGGGAGAGAGGAGCCAGAGGTGAGAAGAGGGTGTGCCCTCGTGCAGTATATGATAGAAGTTATCATCTATGCATACATACCATTAGCTGCCTTTGTAATGATCTCAACAGAGGTTTTCACATCCTCCATCAGAGGGAAAAATTCCCCCCTGAGCACCATGGTCTGCAGTTGCTCCTCATAGCTATTTCCACACACACAAATACACATATTTTACAAGATTCTCTGATAAGTGCTACCTTAATGTTGTGAAAAGATCACTTGAAAGCTCCAGTTACTGATCGTTACTGCTTATTTTAAGTCTGACATACAGCAGCCAAAATTTGAAGATGTGTAGAAGCTAGGGATGTCCGATATTGGCTTTTTTTCCGATATCCGATATGCCGATGTTGTCCAACTCTTAATTTACCGATACCGATAACAGCCGATAACAATATGTGCGCCGGTAAATGTTTCAGGAGCGCATAGGCACTGGTTCGGTGTAAAGCAAGCATTATTTCATTTTTATCTGTTTTTATCTTATCGGTTTTAAAGCAAAAAATCCGATACCAATATTTCATTTTTATGCTAATATCGGGCCGATAATATCGGCCAGCCGATCTCTAGTAGAAGCACCATTACAATATCACACAGAACACTGAACATTTGTCCTGTGAACTCTCTTGACTTACCCTGGCATTTGGACCAGCTGAACCATGAAGCGATCGGCCTCAGACAGCAAAGAGAGATTCCCGCTGAAGGCCAACAGCTGCCTCACCTGGACAAGAGTGTCAGTCTCTGGTCAGTGACATTCATCGAGCACGTATTGTGCACGGGACAGATATGAAGGTGGAGGGTGTGAAACATCTGCCGGGATTTACCGTACCTCGCTTTCCTCAGGCAGCAGCTTGCAAAGTTCCTTTAATTTGTCTGGTCCAAATCTGAGCCAGTTCCCCTCACGAATGTCTTCCACAATTTCTGTAATTGGCCTGTGGAGGGCGACAGAAGTCTGCGCATAAACGAGGACAATGCCACGCTGTGGACTGACACCCAGACGTCACAGAGTTGATGATAGCTAGTTTGTTATTCAAAGAAGGAGGTCAAAGTGATAAAGTGAGACACTAGCTTCAGAGTTCAGACATATTACGCTGATAACTTCACCTCTGCAAAAACACAAGTGACAACTAAATGGATTTGGAAAAGTAACATCAAAGCAGAGAAAGTATGAAGTTAGGATCTTTTTTCCTATGCCAAGCACTAAATTCATTTTAGGGATGGCTTTAGTCATTTTCCAGCAGGTGAACAAATAAAAAGTAAAATTATTTGGGGCACATTATTATTTATGGACGAGGCAAAAGACAAAGATGAAGAAAATCATTTATCACTTCACTTTGTTAAAAACCAGTCTGCCAGTAATATTCTTTGGCTGTCTAACAAAAAAAAGGTGTCAGAGTGTAGGGGTCACACAGGCATTTCCATTGATTTGAATAGCTCATGTGATAAAGGATTAACTGAGAGCGAAAAAGACAGTACAGTGCTTTCAAATCCAAATGTCTCTCCATGATGCACAGAGAGACCATTGGCTCTTGCTGGGAGTTACTGTAACCACTTCTGTTTACTGTAAGTTCAATCAATCAATAAACTCATCCATGAATATGTGCCTTTGACACATTACAGGTCTAAACTTACTCCATAAGTTGATGGAAAAACTTTAATACATAAAAGGAGGCATTTTCATCAACTGAACAAATTAAGTAGACGACTGTATTTTTCTATCTGGTGTTGGGAGACAGACAATCATTCAAAATGAGAGGCAAACTATGTAATTATAGCTTATCCAAGAACTTGAGTGGACGACCTGAAGAGGCGGCTACATTCTCACCGATGAAAGTGTGTTTGTGTAGGCCTAACATAAAGGCACTCAATCCATCTGCATTGCCTGTGATGATGTATTGCAAGACGAGGAAATATGTCAAAGAAGAAAGCAAACTTTGTCCCCTTACCTCTTAAACTGCCTCAGGAAGATCCCAACGTTCATACTCTTTTTGGAGTCTAGAATTGTGACCTAAATATAAAACGGCACCGATGAGGTTCATACACAATTTTGAGTTTCCTGGGTCAACAGTGCAATGAAGACATGAGAAATCATAAATATTTGCCCACCATCCACTTTGTGTTATTGCAATATGTACTTTTGAATCCCTGCCACAGACTATATCTCACCAGAGTTTGAAATGTGGGTAGGCAGGAGCCTTGTTTATGTACCTGAGGATCCTGTGGGAAGAGGTCTGAGCCCTGACAACTATTTTGACCCATCAATTTAGATCTTCTGAGTGAGGCTTGATGCTCCACTTGACTGAACAACTCCTCCATGCTGCGAATGTCCAGCACAAGGTCCCTCTGTGGTCGTTGAGATGTCCACACATTGAGTTTGCCCAGGACCCTCTGGCTGGGGATGGCGTCCCAATTTAGCTTTTTCATGGACCGCCGAAGGCCACCGCGGGAAGAAAATGGAAGAGGAAGCAGAGGCGGAGGTGGCGGTGGTGGTGGAGGCAGTGGTGGAGGTGGAAGACAAGGGGGGAGAGATGGGGGATGAGATGCTTTGCTTTCTGAATCCATGCGAGCAGTACGACGGAGAGGGGAGGATGAATCCAGGGGAGGAGAGAGAGAACCAGCAGAGGGTGTTAAAGCTGGTGCCTCCTTCATCTCCATGTCATCCAGGGATGATGGGATGAACAATCCTGCTGTCTTTTCAGATCTGGATATCCATCACAAAGGCAAAACAAACTCCATCAGATAAGATATAAACAGCCATATCAAATGATGGAAATAATAGGTTTGACTGTGAGTCAAGCAAACAAATTAAGTAGGGCAAAGACACAACATTATGGGATGAAAAGTCAAATATACCAACATCTGCGGTAAAATGAAATGTAAACATGTACACAGTAAAACCATAACTAAGGGTGAGATAATATCAAGGAAGAGAAAGACATGAAAAAAGCATGCTTGTTTCTGATGTGATGTCATTATCAGCAGACATCACTATTTGTATGCCATCCAGGTATCATATCACAAAAGCCATAATGATACTCTCTCATAAAACATGACCCAAATCAACTTTTCAGTCCAATCATAAAAACAAAGAGGCGAAGTATTCATTTGTGTCAGACAAAAAATATCCTGAAAGACCAGGTAAAAATGTAGGAATTTAGTGTAACATGATAGAAATAAGAAACATATGTGTACACAAAGCTGCACACGTTTCTTGCACTCTTAATATGAATTAATAAGGGAGGCAGCATTAAAACTGTGCTTAACACTTGCTATCACCTCCTGTTTTGGTCGGTGAAGTCTGGCGGTCTGATAGAAAACAAAGTGAATAAATGAAGCCTTGCCGATTCATATAAAATTTTAAAGTAAACGCGGAGGGTTTCAAATTGTTATTAACATTCTTAAACCAAGAGGGTTCGTTTCTTGTCAACCAGAGAGCTTTAAATCGGAATATTTGTAACTGGCGTTTGGCGCGTAGCTCTGCCCTACTACTGCCAGACAGGTAAAAGCAGCCACAACTACTATTGGCACAACAAAGCATCAATTAGCGATAGTTGGAGTTGAACAGGCTTCGTGCACACCGCACATTGACCGCGCAGGTTGAATTTTCTCACCTTTTGACGTTAAAATGTGATTTTTCGGTTGAGGTCCTGTTTGAGGGTCCTCGCGTTCCTGTGAGGTCCTGTCTCGTGCGGTGCATTAGCGGGAGCGTGCGCGTCGCAGCCAATCAAATCCACGTCTGGTTTCCGGGACGGGCCGCGCCCCCTCGGGAGGCGCGCAAACGTCTAGGGAAAGTTGTTTATGTTGATGATACATTTCAGTGGGAATTATTTATAAATTATTCATAAAATGACGAGATAAAAACGTTGACTTGGTTCAATGGATATGGAAAATGACAATGGAAATCAGGAGCGAGAGACAGTAGGCATGAAGCATGGCCCAAGCATTAGAAAATGTGTACTTTTTACTTTTATTCCCTTGGGTGAAGTGGGAAACTTGTGGCTAGAGTGTGGGATGACAGGCAGAGTATAACAACAATCCATGACATCATCTCTCAACATTTCACTATGTATAATCATTCGTACGAACAGGAGACCAGCTCAGCCAAGAAAATATGGATTGTACACAAATAAAACCTTATTCTAAGGTATAAATCTTGGTTCTCTGGCTACTAATTAACGGTGACTTGTTAGCCAGCTACTCTAATCAGCAATGCTATTTTATTACTGGATATTTCACACTTACAGAAAAATTCATATTGCCATTGGTTGTGTTGGTAATGTTTTTTTTTCTTTACAAAAGGAGAAATTCTACACATAGGGATCACATTTTGATATATTGCTTTGAAGTGGTCAAATTGACCACACGAGCTGCAATTTCACCTTCCAAACAGACCACAAGGGGGCCACACTTCTCAGCTGAGCCACTGTCACTCACATTTGACACTTTGACATTTTTCAAACAGAAAACACAGAAATGACAAAAATAACGACTGTATGTGTCCTTCTATAATCAACTTTGAAAGTGCAGCATTATAAGTGAATCCACAGCAATTCCGTTTCAGCCGGCTCTAACTGCAAATCAAGAACGGAGAGCACTGCGTCTGCCAGTCCAAGCGAGCTAGCACATTGAGGGCCAAGAGCAGAGCATGTGTGTGTGTGTACTCGCATATATCTGCACCCACATCCCAACCATGCAAATATATTGGAGATGAAAAGCTGGAGGAGCACTACATGATGCAGACTGCACACAGCTCATCGCTAAAATTACTGGAGCCTCTCAAAGGTCGGGATGCTGCATCACAAAGCATCTTCATTGTCTGACACCATATTCAAAAGACATTAGATCTGTAAGCAGACAGGAGGGGACATCTGGCACCTCACACATTCTGGAGCTGGTTGGTCTTCAGACAATTTGTCTCACATTTCTTAAAAATTCTATTTAGAAGTTCATTTTGAAGTCCATTGTTCCTAATGTAATTGTATATGTTTGATGACACCGGAAGGTAAATGGTACACAGAATTCCCAGTACAATGGAATGAAACATGAACCAGCAACAAAATAAATAGCGGTGAATAAACTTACAACTTTACATACAAACCCCTGGTACCCTTTAGTACCACAGCACATTGTTATCATCATCATCCATAAATGATTGTTAATCTTGTGTTTCAGACAATTCTCAAAGCGTTAAACATTGAATCTTTAGTGTTACTATAAGTTACAACTACTGAGTCACACGCCTTTATTTTTGGACATTTGCCTTAATCGCAGGAGTTAAACTTCATGATGAGGTCAGGAGATTAAAATTTGATTCATAGCAGACAGGCAGTGGTGCACCTCACACATCGGTCACTAAGTTGCACATTGCGTTGCGCATCAAAGCGGCAAATCTGAAGGTGGCTTCGTCTCAAATAATGGAGCCTTTACATTCTGGTTGGTTGGATTGTGGCAAACCGCTCGTACCTTGAGCGTTAGCAAAACTGAATCATGAATGCAGATTTAACATTTGTCAGTTATGACTATTATAATATAATTATACATAAGCCTCCACTACGCTTCTTTGGGTGTATACGATTTCAGATTAAAAAATCTAAATGAGTTTACCTTTGGCAAGGCAGTGTTCATTAAATAGTCCTTGCATAAAACAAGCTGAGATCTGACATTGGGGTTCCATGTGACGGTTTGGAATTTGATAGTATTTTGGGAAATTACAATCTAAACATAAACCAATCCTTAGCTCTTAAGCGCAGGATGTAGCTAGCAAGTCTACGTCAGAAAAATTACAATGCTAAGAAAATATTAAAAAAAAAAAAAAAAAAAAAAAAAAAAGGCTAAACACAACATTGTGTTCTCATGACTACGATTGATCATAGAACATTCACTTAAATTGAAACAGCACTGAATTTGAAATATACATCAATTGGATATGCCCAAATGTTTTGGTTCCAGTGTACCATACAGGACCCCGACCCCCCACCCTCTTCATGTGTGGATCATGTTTATTCAGCACATTACTGCATACAGTAAACAGGGAGGCACGCTGGGAGAATGATCTGGAAGGTTTGGAAGAGTTCTGATGGTCTCTTTGCAGTACCAATAGTTACAAATAGTACTAATTGGATTTTCCTGCGTCCACATATCACTGAAGCAAAGTCGGCGCGAGGAAAACGTTTTGCCTCTGAGCACTTTCAGGGAAGCACCAGAGGTCGACAGCAAAGTAGGGGACATTGTGAATCATTGTGAGGAGGGGTTGGGTGGGAGCCAGAGATGGGATTGGT
>OMPJ01029489.1:0-11220 GCA_900312935.1 Carapus acus
GTAAAATTTTATTATTATTATTATTATTATTATTATTATTATTATTATTATTATTATTATTATTATTATATTATTATTATTATTATTATTATTATTATTATTATTATTATTATTATTATTATTATTATTATTATTAATAACAACAACAACAATAATAACAATAATAATAGTAATGATAATAATAACAATAATTATGATCATAATCATCATCATCATCATCATCATAATACATTTTATTTAATATGGCGCCTTTCAAGACACTCAAGGTAGCCTAATAAAACATAGAAACAAAACATACAAAACAACACAGATTGACTCAAATTTTACTCCTCAATTTACTTAATTTAACCATTTTGTATTCTAATGTGTTCTCAGTCATCACGCATCAATAATTAATCAAGTTGCCAATCAAGTTGAATTGATTGGCAACTTCTTTTCTCCTTTTTACTCATTTTCCTGGATCACCAGAACAACGGATTAATAAACTACCCACCTACCTACCTACCTACCTACCTACCTACCTACCTACCTACCTACCTACCTACCTACCTCCGCAACAAAATGTATCTTTTTCTGTGAAAGTCTCTCACGAAAACGTTGTCCTCTCTTCCAGATTGACAGCGTTCAGAGTCTCATGCAGTGTCCCAGTGTCCTCATTTGCGTGGGACGGGAGCCTTCCCACCCGTCCATGCCGGAGAACCTGAGGAGGAAACCCTCGGACGACAACCTCCCCAGAGTGAACGGGAAGTTATCCTCAAACGAGGAACACGAGGGTGAGAAAGGGTCTCTACTGCAGTTTTCAAAAACACAAGGATGAGGAAAATGAGTAATTTCTAAATATCTTTTTTATCCTTTTCTTGGACAAAGGACCTGGTAGAAATCCGACAAATGCCAACACAAAGCAGGATTCTGGCAGCGCATCTACCAAACGAGCTGTGTCTTCTGACAAATCCTTACCGGATGGAACTGACTCCCCGGATCATGTGGAGCCCTGCCCGCACGTGGGTGAAGGCGTGATGGATGACGACGTGGAGAGACTGGTACATTATAACGAGGACGGCAGCTTGTCCATGGAAATGAAAGTACGCTTTCGCCTGCAAAACGACGAGACCCTACACTGGTCCACCAAGTTACGAAAGAGCAACGGGAGGACAGGTGAGAACCTTCAGGCTCACAGGACGTTCCACGCCGACTCCGACTGCGTCTCAGCTGTAGAGGCGGATGAGGCCTTCATCACCAGGAACTATCAAAAACACGCCGCCAGGCTCAATCCTCATCCTCAGTGCTGCAACCACTGCCAGGAGTACGACATCTGGAAAAACCATGTCCCTGAGACCCAAGCAGCCCGGCCTTATGTTCGGTCTTCCAGCTCGAGCGCGTCCTCTCTCACGATGATCTCCAGGAGGACGAGAGTGGAGAGCAGGCAAAGCATGCGAGGGTCCAGCCTGGAACACGCAGAACAGGTGGTGGAGAGTGAGACGTGTGTGGAAACCGTGGAGAACTGCACCGTCAGTGAGATAGTGGATGACGCGGCTCCTGGAGATTCATCGCCCGCCCCTCTCAGCACCTCCTCTCAACAGCTGTCACCCCAGGAGGTCGGCAAAGAAGGTAAAAGCGACGAGGAGTGCGGTAGTGGAAGAAGTGAGGTTCAGAGCAGGGGGTCGTCTAATGTATCAACACTGTCTAGCAGGTCCAAAAAATCCAGAAATGTCAGAAAGGTGTGTCACTGCAGCACCACCAAAGCCGCTGACGCCAAAGACGTCAAGCCCGACAAGGAGCCTAAAACAGAGACCAAGGACGAGGAAGGAGAGGCGGTAGAATTAGAACACCAGCAGTCACCAAGTGCCACGACAAACCAACCTCCAGAGGTGAAGAACGCACAAGAGCGAGAGGAGAGCAGACCTCAAAGTGCCATCTCAGACTCAGTTAAGTCACAAATGGAAGAGAATGCAGATGAAGTTAAGATGTCAGAGGAATTAATTGCAAGCGTCGCCGAAGTTGAAAAAGAGGCAATACCAGCTGAGGAACGTTCTGAAGGGGAGTCAGAATTAAAGCATGCCAACAAAAGTGTGGAGGAGAGAGAAGGGGAAGTTTCAGAGAGAGCAGCAAGCGTATTGTCGTCCAAGTCTAAGGAGTCCGAGGCTGCGTGCCAAGCCAACGTAGACGGACCGACAACATCCGACACACCAGCGAGATCCCAACCCTCTGGAGATGAAGATGAAGATGAGGAACTTCCACGTGAGAGAGGAGCAAGTGCTATGTCGGTAAAATCCTCCAAATCTTGCACTTCATCGGTATCGCGCAAATCCAGACACTCTGAAGTTTCCTCTGCTGTCGCCTGCGATGGTCCTCAAGAAGGAGACGATGATGGCGGCGAAGTAGCGAGTGTCACATCAACCAAGTCGGCAAAGTCGCTCTCTTCTGTCAGGTCCAGCAAGTCCAACGGTTTGGATGTCCCAGTGGAAGGTGCTCAACATTCGGACAGACCTCCAAGCAGTATTTCAGTCAAATCAGCCAAATCAAATGCTTCCGCTGCATCGAGGAAATCGGGTATTTCTGAGTCCTCGACTAGAATCACTCAGGGTGACGTTTCCGACAGAGCGTCCAGCGTCATGTCAGTTCAGTCTGAGGCCTCCTCTGCAAAATCAAGAGCATCAGAGGCTCCTCGAGATGTCTCGGGAGAAAACAATGTCGGGGAAGCCGCCGTAGAGAGAGCAGCAAGCGCAAACTCGGCCAAATCACGCAGATCTGCTGCATCAAGGAAATCAGACACGTTCGTAGTGTCCTCTCCCAATGTGAAGGACAGTCCTGATGGTGGAGAGGATGACGAAGACATGGGAGACACGGCGTCAAGCGTGATATCGTTGAAATCCGCAAAGTCATGCACCTCTGCCGGGTCAGATGGATCTGAAGGTCTGCAGACCCCTGAAGAAGGTGAACGCCTGGAGAGAGCTCGAAGCACCACGTCCGTTAGATCCACCAGGTCATCAAAGTCAAATGTTTCTGCGGTATCAAAGAAGTCTGCAGGTTCTACTCAAATCGCTCTGCAGGAAAACCCAATAGCAGCAGCTAATGCTAAGCTAGACGCTTCTGAGTGTCAGTCAGAAGAAAACCACGAGATGAGTTCGTGTAGTTCTGTGTCATCTATATCAATCAGGTCGCACTCCTCTTCAAGATCAAAAAGATCTGAAGGTCTTCAAACCCCAGTAGGGAAAGCAGCAGAACAGGAGGAGCATTTGGAGAGAGCTCCAAGCACCTTGTCCGCAACGTCACATGTTTCTGTAGCATCAAAGAAATCTGAAGCATCTTCTCCGAAAGCCATCGACGCCCCGCCAGGAGCAGAGGGTGATGAAGGTGAAAGTCAGGAGAGAGCACGGAGTGCCATGTCCTCTAAATCTGCAAAATCACATAAATCAGCCAAATCTGATAAGTCTGGAGGGTTGGAGGTTCTGGGTGCAGGTCGTGGTGAACATCCAGAAAGGTCTCCAAGCAACTTGTCAGTCAAGTCAGCGAAATCAAACTCGTCCAAGGTGTCCCGTGCTTCTGATACCGCCAAAATCAATCAGCCTGATGTTTCGGAAAGGGCGGCTAGCGCCCAGTCAACAAAATCTGAATCTGATTCGTCGAAGCAGGTAGAAGCTTCTCAGGATGTGTCTGAAGACCACCATGGTGAGAAACCCTCAGAGGATAGAGCACTTGGTGCTCTGTCATCGAAATCGAGAAAGTCCAATATCTCTTGTCGCCTTGAGGTCCCTGGAGAAGATGCTGCTGGTCACGGAGGACAGTCGGACAGAGCTCCAAGCAGCACGTCGGTCAGATCATCAAAGTCAGTTAAATCAGTGCAGTCCACTCGTTCTGCAAAGTCCATCAAGTCCAAAGCCTCTGGAGACTTAAATTGTGTTCCTCAAGCTCGTAGTGAGGGAACCCAAAGTGTTGTGTCAGCAAGGTCCTCAATATCTAAAGCAGAAACCTCAGGTTTGGGTGGCACAGAAGATAACGGCGAAGATGATGGCGAGTGGTCCGTGAGCTCCTTGTCTTCAATGTCAGTGATATCCGATGTCTCGTCCGTGTCCATAATGTCCAAAGGTTCCAGCGCTCCTCCGGAAACCGAAGAAATAAGTCAAGCTAGAAGTCCTGAGATCTCAATCGAATGCGCCAGCGATCTTGAGGAAATGGAAGTCAAAACGCTGAGCTCCATGTCAATCAAATCAGCCAAATCACACTTATCTGTGCATTCAGGGAGATCCAAAATATCAGAAAAATCTGTAGAAAATGCAGATGCAAAATCCAGACGGTCTAAGACGCCTGCTGAAAAGTCAGAAAATTATCAGGAAACTGATGTGAGCAGACCTCCCAGCGCCAAATCAACCAAATCGGCTAAATCGGCTAAATCAGCTAAATCAATTAGATCGACAGCATCGAACAGATCAAATGTTACAGAGATGCAAAGGCTTGATTCTTTGGACAAGGCAGATGTTGCGGAAAACACTGGGGAGGCATTGACTGCGTCCCCTAGCTCACCAATGCCAAATGTCTCCGTCCACGTGACCGATCATTCCCATGCAAATGTAGAACAGTCTTCCAGCGGCACGTCAGCAAAGTCAAACTCCTCCGTGAGGTCGCACAGGTCGCATATCTCTGAGCCTCCAGCTGACGAAGGTGAGAGTGACAAAAAGTCTCGGACGCCGAGCCCGATGTCCGTCAAATCCAGCCGATCCTCTGTGTCGGGCAGATCTAAAGTTAGCGATGTTCCAGCGGTGAACGTGGAGGACGCCGAAAACAGAGCGCCGACCGTCGTGTCGTCAAAGTCTGGCGTCTCTGGGCGATCGAAACATTCGTCCACTGTGAAAAACAAGCAGGAGAACAACCAAAGTTCCTTATCTGTGAAATCGAATACGTCCGTGAGGTCTCGACAGTCCAGAGCCAGCGAAGCTCCTGCGTCTGAGGAGATTAAGGAGGCCGAGACGAACGTCCAAAACACGAATGGGTTAGAGGAATGCAATAAAAGCAGGACAAGTGCTAAGTCGACTAAGAGCAGCTGTCCCCCAGGGGACACAGGGCAAGAAAACAAAGGTGATGTCCTCCTTGGGGACGTCTGCACCAAGCCAAATTCTGTGACCAAGTCTAAAAAGTCAGAGTCCGGCCGCAGTCCAGGGACCATCAATGGAATCAAACATAAAGTCTCGCAGGAAGAATCGCATGAAGAAACCGACCTGTCTCTATCGCTGTCCAGTTCGTCCGATGCGGTCCCAGAGAAGTACGAACTCAGTGTCCCCAACGGTCCGAGCAATGGCCCCCTGAAAATTGTAGCTGAGAACAGGAGCAACAGCAGCGCTAGCAAACACGGACACACTCCAACCCAGTCTTGCAACGGGACGGGACAGGAGACGGAGATGGACGATTTGGAGTTGGTCCCATCCAGTCTTCCCAACGCGTCCCCCTCCGAGGTGGTGAACGAGTGGCTGAAGAAGATACCAGGCGGTGGGGACATGCTCGGCGTGGAGGACATGGACGAAAACTACGATGGAGAAAAAGAAGAAGAACAGGAGAGCGACAAAACGGAGAACGCCGAATTTCCAGAGCCTTCGGCCGAGAACACGAACATCACCAAGGATGAAGGCGTCGTCATTAGCAACGATAACAATGCTTGTCCGACAACGGCGGGAGCTCCGAATCCGGGTAACGGCGTCCTTCGACGCGAGACCTCGGCAGCGCTGCAAACGTCCGTCCAGGTGATGCGAGTGCTTTTGAGCCCGAGGCTGGACAGATGCAACAGCCTGCCCGATATCTCCCCCGTGTACGGACGCAAGCTGAGCACCTCGGCCCGAGGTCTCCTGGACTGCCTGGTGAAGCTGCAGCTGATAGACAACCACCCCGAGAACGCAAACGAAAAGGACAAGAAGTACCAGGAGCTCATGGGTATCCTGCAGTCGCTTTGGCTGCGCGATCCCACGGAGAGCCCGCCTCTGTCGAAGATGCGGGACGGGGACGATCACCGTCTCGTGGATGACGAGTTCAACCGCGGCTCGTCCTCTGGGGTGGACGTCAACAGCGGCTCCAGCGGTTCCAGGAAGAGCAGCGACAATGGCGGCACGCCTCCGTCGAACGCGGTTGTGGAGACATTGACGATGGCTCAGGATTTTGGGGAGACGCCCCTGGCGAAAGACACGGAGGAGGATTTCGAGGAGGAGAAAGAAGTCAGCACAACTGAGGAGAACATAGAGAAAGAAAGGGAAGAGGACACATCAACAAACATCACGATTAGAAGCAACGGCAGTTTGAAGGAACTGCCTGAGACTCCACCGTCTCCGAACCAGTGCGATGATGAGGAAAAGCACCCTTCGATGGTCCAGTCAGAAGGACAGAAGGACACAAGTCCAGACAGTCCCTCCCACGAGGACAGAGCTCAATTAGCCACAAAGCTCTCTCAAGACCACGACTCTGTCTGGGTCTTGAATCTGCTCAACAAGATCGAAAAGCAATTCATGGTGCATTACATCAACGCCATGAGCGAGTTCAAGGTCCGCTGGAGCTTAGAGGACGACAAGCTGCTGGACATCATGATAGGAGAGCTCAAACAGGACGTCCAAAAGCGGATACAGACGAGCGTAGATAGGGAGCTGCGCAAAATGTGGGACGGAAGCGGGGAGTCCAGGACCAAGGATGAAATGTCCCCCGATTCCGAGCTGCAGGTGGAGCAGAGGAGAAGGAGGTTGAAGACCATGATGCAACCATCTGCGGAGAGAGCGGAGAACTGCGACAATGCCCCGCTCGACAGCGACGAGCGAGACAGCCTCGGGGATGAATACTGCCCGTGCGACACCTGCTTGAAGAAAAAAATGACCTCGCGACCTTCGGCACCCATGTGTGCGATGAGCACAGTTCCGGTAAATGCGGCTTTCGACCTGAGGAAGATTCTCCTGAAGCAGAACGATGCAGACGACTCCCCAAACATGGCGACTCCAGACGATATCAACGAAACCAGAACTGCAGAATATCTGGTGGAAAATGTTCTTGACAAGGCTGTGAAACAGGTGGAACTGGACGAAATGGACAATGGTACAATATCGGAGGAAGAGGAAGAGGAAGAGGAAGCTGAGGTGGCTGAGGGTGACCTGGCAGATGGGGAGCGGGAATCTGAGGAGGAAGCTCCTGAAGCCACGACGGCCGAGGAGGAGGAAGTGAGGGAGGACGCCAGATCAGCTGGACAGGCTGCAGACCGGGACGATGGACAGGAGACGGTTGCGGATGGAGAAGAGGCGTCGGGACAGGAGGACAGTGACCAGGGTGAAGTTGCTGCAGTAGAGACCGTTGATGAAGAGGAGGAGAGAGACGGAGAGGAGGGTGAGGAAGAAACAGAGGTTGATGATGCAAAAGTAGATGAAGACGTCCCAGAGGATACCAACGTTGACGCCTCAGCTGAAGAAGTGCCTGAGGAAAAGGAAGAGGAGGTTTCAGCTGCAGATGAGGAAGAATCCCTGGCAAGTGCCACCAGAGATGAAGGCCAAAGCCCAGCAGAAGAAGAAACGGTTGCCAAAGCTGAAAATGAATCTGAGGCTGAGGTTGAAACTGAGATGGTTGATGAAGATGAGAAGAATTCATTAAGCGAAGACAAAGCTGCAGATGACGATGGCGAGAGTGCAAACGTAGAGGAAATACAAGAAGAGGCAGGTGGTGATGAAGGTGAAGAGGAATCCGAGCGCGCATCTCCCGAAGACGACTTTGGTGATGAAGAGGAGACCTGCAGAGATACAGAAGAAAAGTGTGAAGAGCAGGAAATCGAAGCTGAAGGTAACAATTCAGCAGCGGAAGAGGAGGAAGAGGAAGAGGAACCTAGTGAGGTGGAACCTCAGGAGGCAACAGCTAAAGAACGTCCATCTCTGGACACTGCGGATGAAGAGGACGTGGCAGAACCTGAGGTGCTCCACAGTGAACGCCAATCCACAGACGACGTCGCCGCAGATGAAGAACCATCAAAAGAGGAAGAGGACAAAGTGACTGCCTCTGCTGATGAAGACCCTGAAGAAGAAGAAGATGATGATGATGAGGGGGACACTGTTGTCGGTGGTGACTGTGAGACAGCAGAGGAAGATGATGGACCCGGTGCAGGAGACGAACTCGCCCAAAAACCTGAAGAAGCGATGCAGAACGAAAGTGCAACCGAAGATGAAGTGAGAAAAGCGAGTGAAGGAGAAGATGAAGATGAAGATGCAGATGATGGTGCTCCGGAAACAGCCACCGAAGACTGTGCTGAGTCACCAGAAGGTCCAGGCGATGACGTCATGGAAAACCAGGAGATTGCTGCACAAGAACATCCAAGTGAGGATGAGGAAGCACAGGAGGGTTCAGCGGATGGAGCGGCCGAAGACGACGAAGAGCAGGAAGCAAACGAAGCACCTGGAAGTGATGAAGAAGGAGCTCCTGCTGATGGCCTGCCCGAGGAACCTGCAGGTGAAATCTCTCCTCAAAATTCAACCACTGATGCCGCAGATATGGAAGATGATGACGAGGCAGAACCATCGCAACCTCCTGCGGAAGAAGATGAAGATGATGAGGACGATGAAGCAGATCGATCCGACGAGGAGGAGGAAGCAGAAGCTGGGGTAGTTGCTGGTGAGGAAGCAGCCATGTCCCCTGAGAAAGAGGCTGAAGAGGAAGAAGGAGAAGAAGAAGAGATGATTGACCACGGAGAAGCTGCAGCAGAAGGTGAGACAGCTGAGGAAGATGACGGTGCTTCCGGAGAAGACGAGCCAAAGCCTGCAGATGCCGTCACAATGGAAGACGAAGGTGCGGCTGAAGAACCTGTGGCTGAAAAGGAAGAGGACGAAGAAGCTGAGATGGTTGAAGGTGGTGAGCAGATGGATGCTTCAGCTGTAGATGAAGGACCGGAGCAGACAGCTGATGAGGCGGTCGACAATGAAGAATCGACGGCCGCCACGGCAGCAGAGGATGAAACGGCAGAGGACGGTGAGGAGCATCCTGAGGTAGAAGTGAGTGCCACCTTAAATGAATCCGAGGAACGGACAGAGGAACCAGACAAAAACGTCGCTGAAGGTTCTGGACATGAGTCTGATGAGGAGGAGGTGGCACAATCAGAGACAGGCGACGCTGGCGAAGAACCAGCTGCTGATGAAGATGAGGCTGCTGCAGGAGAGACCAAATGTTCCAAAAGTGAAGATGAACAGGTGGAAGGAGACCATCAGGAGAAGGCTGAGGAAGACGAGGAGGACGAGGTTGCTGAACTGGAAAACACATCTCCAGAAGATCAACCGGTGGACGAGGATGAGGTGGCTGAAGAAGAGGAGCCTGCTACCGTTGGAAACGAAGGAGAAACAAACAGGGACAATGAAGCCCTCTCAGAAGATGCTCCACAGGATGAAGATAATAAGGCAGCAGCAGAAGAAGAAGAGGATGACGAAGTTGTTGAGGTTGAAGCAACTTCAAACGCAGACGAAGCCACACCAGTTGAGAACCAAGATGATCCTGACAAAGATCTTGCTGTGGACACCCACGCGGACGACAGCGAAGAAGATGCTGCCGAAGCTCAGATGGTGGACGGAGGTGAAGACACCGATGCCTCCGATGGAGATACAGGAGGACACGACTCGGACAGCGAGGACAACTTAGAGGTGCAGATGGGAGAGAGTGAGGACAAGCCTGAAGACGAGGTGGGGAGAGACGAGACAGCAGAGGTGGAGGACACGGCTGCCATGGATGAAAACGCAGAAGAAGACGCGGTAGCTGCTGCAAGGGATGGAGGTGAGGACACCGGCGCCGAGGATGAAGCTCAGGAGGAGACGGCCGACATCACAGGGGCGGGGGACGGAGATGTGGAGGAAGCCGAAACCAAAAACGAATCAGGCTCCGACAGAGATGATGGTCCCCAAGACGAAACGGGCAGTGGCGAGGAAGAGGCTGCGGCAGAAGACAAAGCTCCTCAAGGGGACGAGGACTCGCTGGACGAGGCTGCTGAGGAGCATGAGAAGGTCACTTGCGACGAAAAGACTGAGGATGAATTTGCCAGAGACGCTGTTGCTGCCAAAAATGAGCTAGAATGTGAGGACGAGGACGGCGAGGCAGAGGAGGACGGTGGCGCAGAAGAGACAGCTAACGATGATGGACGAGCAGATGCAGACAACGAAAACGAACCGGCGGAAGAGGACGCCGAGGAGACGCAGGAAGCGGACGAAGAAGAGGGCAGAGAAGGAGACAAGACTGCAGATCAGACAGCAGAAGAAGATGAGGAAGACAACGAGGCTGTGTCCAACACTGCCAATGAAGATGCTTCAAAAGAGTCAGACGAAGAGGTGTCCGCAGGAGCTGAGACGGAGGACGCCGGCGAAGAGACGGGAGGAGAGGACCAGAACGAAGAGTGCGGGACAGATGAGGCAGAAAGCCCCGGAATCGCAGCGGTGCCGAGGCCAGAGAAAGACGAAAACGAGGAGGAGGACGAAATTCCAGAGGTCAACGGGGACGGAGAGACTGGGGAAAACGAATCGGATGACGACTTCGACGCCGCGTATGATTTCACGTCGGAGACGAGAAAACACGCCGGGAAGGAACCGTCCAGTGGCGAGGGGGAGGGACAGGGGGAGGGGAAGACAGGAGAGGACGCAGGGTGAGACGAAGAGCGTCCAGAAGGGACTGCGACGTCATGAGGGCAGAAGGATCGGATTCTACTGTAAATCAGTTATTTGATAACTGGAGCACTTTTTTCCCCCCTTGCA
Source organism: Carapus acus (assembly GCA_900312935.1). NCBI lineage: Eukaryota > Metazoa > Chordata > Actinopteri > Ophidiiformes > Carapidae > Carapus > Carapus acus. The sequence continues at coordinate 10,728 of OMPJ01029489.1, forward strand.
CTCGATATACTGAAACAAAACAAACAAAAAAAAGAAAAAAACTTGAGAAACAATTTTATTCAAACAACCTTAGTCGACATCAATATTTAACAATGCATCTGCAATGCATCTCCCTCGACTTAATGAATGTATCGTATTAAAATTGCACATATGGATGAATGCAATATATTCAACCGCCATGCTAGGGAACATTGTGCAGCTATCGTATCGTATATCCGCGTAAATTATTCTTCTAAAGACAAACTGGTGCGCTTGTGATGTGAAATATTACACAAGTAAATGTATTTTTCTAGCTTTATTCGGGTACACTTGAAAACGCAGATCGCGAATTCTTCGGCATACGTGACGCACAGGCTCAGCCGTAGACCCCAGATTGCCAAGGTTGTTGTGTTTTACCGAAATCTCACAACTCGTGCTGCCATCGGTGTGTTATTGTGTTACGCCACGTAGTGTTGTTGTAGTTTTGTTGTGCATAAACAATGTATAATGTAAA
>OMPJ01029495.1:0-15254 GCA_900312935.1 Carapus acus
GGCCTCCATCGCGACATCAACACGACGACTGTGCAGGCGTTAACAACACAAACAGGAATCGATATTCGATAGTAAACAGTCAATCGCTATCTCCAACAAACCGACGGTGGTCTTTGCTCCCTCTGAGTAAACAATCTCTAGCAAAGGTGGTGCTTGTGTGAGCAAATTGGTCATGTGTTTGTGGGCCGCAGACGAATCTGTCTCCCAATTAGCTCGGCCCACTGATGCTTTCCAGCCCTCTCCCCGCACAGACAACTCAGATAACAAAGCTCACGCCGTCTCCGGGCTGCCAGTTGTTATCCCCTTAGGTGGTTGCCGGCTCCAGCTATGCTACGCTGCGCGACAATGACAACAACGCCAACACCCACGCCTGCTGTACGTTCGCACTCACACCGTATGGTGCGCACGAACTGTATCCGTCACACGGCCCCCCCTGTGTGCTCCAGGTTCATCTCGGGCGAAACAGGTGTAGATTTTGAATTTTTAGGACAGCTGCGGGAGCGTCCGCATGCCCCCGCTGCTGAGGCGCTGTTGTTATTAGACTGCGCAGTTTGTCTTCAGCTGCGAGCGTGCGTGTGTTCCTCTGGATTTAAGGCTGGAATTTGCCTCGCTTTGACAACACAATGGTGCACGTCCTATTATTAGAGAGCTTAGTTTGAAGCCGTATATCATCCTGCACGGTGTTTTTGGCATGGTGGAGAACACACTTTGGCAGGGTATTAACTGGAGCTCTCATCCCCGTGCCTCTTACTGGATGAAGGTCACTCTCTCTATCTGCAAAATGACTTTCCTCTCCTCTCCTCTCCTCTCCCTCATCCCCCGGCCTTCCTCCCATCCTCCACGCCAGGGCATGACTCAGAGAATGTGACACCTCGCCAGCAGAGGAGAGGAGGGAGAACAACACGGAGGGGTGGGGTGGTGGGGGTGAAAGAGGGGAGCAGATTGAAACAAAGACTTGGGGGCAGTCTGAGAAGAGCCAATCGATAACGGCCCAACCGCTCGGCCCCGCTTGACCGAAAACGGCTCACGACTTCATTTTTACGTGTCGTGCTCAGATTTAATCACAAATTACAGCCTGGCAATAACCTTTTACAGAGCTTAATGTTGTTTTGCGGTGAGGAAACTCACAAATTTCCGCAGCTTCAGGACACGACGGACATCCTGATTAATGGAGGATGGCGGCACCAAATCTATTTTGTCTTTACAGAACGACGTTACCACCTCCGCACACGCAGCACAAAACCCTCATTTGTCTGATCGCTCATCTCCTGGAGACGGAGCGGCCCAGCGATTCAAAGTATCTGCGCGGTGTAAAACAACACCGCGCACACTGGGCGGAAACACAACTACATATTACATAAGCTGCACAACAAAGTGAGTGCAACTCCCGAAATAGTGCAGCCCTTGTTAAATATTTCAGGCGCTCGGCAGCTGAAGGAGGATAAAACGAGTCTCTTCTTCATGGTCACCACTGTGGACATACACAAGCGACGGAGACAAAACGTCCATCCAGCTCGCGTCCCTCTCTCTCTCTCTCTCTCTCCTTCTCTCCTTCTCTCTCTCGCTGATCCACCAAACAAACACGCAGCTGCCACCATCTCCTGATTCTCTGTCTGCAGCATGTGAAAGACGCTCTTTGACTAAATAAATCGCGTTCACAAGACTCCACCGCGGAGTCACGCGGTGCGCCGGGTCAACGCAGCGCTATCATTTCACGGCCGAGGACAGCCGGCAGCCGCGTCAGGCGCGGGTCCCTCTGAAGAAGCAGCATGGGTCACATTATGTCTGAGAAGAAAAGGCCTTCTCATCCTGGAGCAGGAAGAGGGGGAGCAGCATTGAGCATTGATCGGAGCTCAAGTCAATAAGTCCTCATGTGACTGTGTTTAGGACGCCGCAAATTGGATTTGAACATTAAGCGTTGAAAACCGGTGAATAGATACACGCAAAGATGACTCAGAGCAGCGTAGGTTAACTGCCACGGGGGATTTATTGCCAATATTAGACTGGAAATGAATTGGTTTTACTGCAAAGCTCTCACAACAACAACCCCTAACTAGCCGCCTGACTAACCTGTGACACTTTCCGCCTCTGAGACGTTTTCTGGCCAGGTCGTCTTCACATACGTCAAAAAGTACCAAAAAAAACATCACCTGTTGAAGAGGGCACGGACGGACACCGCACACCATCGTTTACCTTTGACATGAAGTAAATAATCTGAATGCCGACAAAAGCGGGCCCACACATCTCAGTGTGAAGATAAACGGCTCCGTCGTTTACGACTGTGCTGTAAATAATGTTTTATTGGACGAAGACGCTGTTTGTCTCCCCTTTTGACGGACCGATGGAGCCTCCTTGGTGGGATCGCTTGGACAGAGCACATCCTGCCGGATCGGCCCAACCCACCTGACACCATGCCAGCTGTCCCACTAACCTTACCCTTACCCTTACCCTAACTCTAACCCTAACCCACTCCTTCGCCCATTACCACCACTGCCTGCCAGAGCAGCATCTTGCTAAGAACAGAGAGACTATTGGCCTTTTCCAAACGTTGGAACAGCATGTGTCAGGTCTGGCCTGTGTTATTTATGACGCCTTGCAGATCCACCCATCCCCTAACTACCCCACACCCCCCACCACACACACACACACAACCACACACCACCCAGCCCCTTGCCTGGCTGGGCTGGGCCGGGCTCTGCAGAGCAGAGGCAGGTGGGGTTTCATTACTGAAGAGGCTCTTCCACATCTTATTAGATCTGTTTCTCAGAGTGCATTAAGGAATTACATTTGGACAGAGAGTCAGCAATACCAGATGCTCCGTCTTTGTCCCCCGGAGTCCCTTTTAAAGAGAAGCCTGTCTCCCGTCAGCCGGGGAGCATGTGCTCCTCCTTTCATAAAGCCTCTAACCCAGGAACAACAAGCACTAAGGTGTGTGTGTGTGCGTGTGTGTTAAAGCCCATTTCCACACCCGCTTGCACTCGCCCTAATATTCCATCGCTCATTGATTCGCATTACAGATCATCCTTGAAATTGTGTTCAGCTGCTGCTCCCTCGCTAACCTTTACTAATATTAAGGCTTACATGCACACAAAACAGGGCCTAAAGTCGCCCTGGGTTGGTCGCCGCTCCTCTCCGCTCACACCTATTGATTACTGATTGAGTGTGTGCAGGCCGGATGTGCACATGCATGATTCATGAGCTCCTCCTGGCACTAAGTACCACCACTTCCTAAATCAATCAGCGGGTCCATTTGGAGAGGCCCTTTATTGATCATAATTTACCAAAGGCTGCAACAAATAATCCATTTCTGCAATTTCAGAAGTGTTTCCTGAAATTATGATTCAGCATGAGTTGTGTCCCCGTCAGTGTCTCCACCACGCACGGAGAGGACGTGGGGGGAAGTATGACAAGTGAGGAATAACAAGGAAATTCAACACAACAGGGGGAAACGAGGGGAGAGAATGTACTTATAAACCTCAAATCTGCCATATTAGGACAGCACTTACGCAAAGATTGGGGCGCAGAAGGTCATGCAGAGACATTTGCAGCCAGTTTGGGGGGTTTGCATGTGGTTCAGCTTATCAAGACAGTTTTTCTGTCCAGAGTGAGACTAATGCAATTAGGCGTCCCGGTGAATAATGGCGCTGTCACACACACTCGCTGCCTCAGCACCAGGCAGGCGCCCACTGTACCAGACTTGTTGAGAATGATCTTTGTACTCGGGACTGGCCAGGCCAGCGGAGTCCACTTTCATTATCATAAAACCGTCCTACAAAAACAAAAACAGCACACACACGCACACACACACGGGCAAAAAGGACACTAACTGCCGCTGTGTTTATCTGTGTCTCCTGTAATCTGTCGATCTTCTCTATTTGTGGGATTCATCAAACCGTCCCGTCAGGTTGATGGTCACATGCATTCAAATAAACTGTTCTGGGTGTGTGCTTACTGCAAAGCTTGCTGTGTGTGTGTGTGTGTGTGTGTGTGTGTGTGCGCTCACATTTGTGATGGCTTAAAAACAGAGGTCACATTTCGTGTACTTGTGCATGAAGCTTGCATGTATATGACAATAAAGAGGTTAGATTCAGTTCATGTTTAATTCAAAATTATTCACTCTCGATATCAATAAATAAAGACACGCACGCACGCGCGCACACGCACACACACACACACACCACAAACGCTGACCGTGCACTTACACACGCCCTCGCCTCAGTGTAGGCGTGCGAGCGCAAATGAAAAAGAGTTAATAGATATAAATGTCTCGCTATGCCGCCTCTCTCTCTCTCTCTCTCTCTCTCTCTCTCCCTCTCTCTCTCTCTCTCTCTCTCTCACCCTTACCCCTCTCCTCTCTTTCTCTCCCTCTCTCTACCTCTCTCTCGCTGGCCGCAAGGAGAGTTGCGGGCTAAATTAGTCCCCAGCCCGTGATCGGAGCTATAGGATCGCGGCTCTATAGGATCGCAGCTATTTGCAGCAAGTTGCAGGATCGCGAACCGTGTGAGCAGCGTATGAACCCCAAGCCCCTCGAAAAAAAGAGGAAAATACACGCACGCACACACGCGCGCGCGCACACACACACGTCTCCGCCACTCACCTGCTTTCATGTAGATGGTGGCGGGCTGCGAAGGTCCTAAAGTACCGCCATGGATGAGAGTGTCCCGGGCTTGGTATCCACATAGAGACGCTGGTGTGCGGCTCTCCCTCCTCTTCCCTCCTCTCCTCTCCTCCTCTCTCTTCTCTTCTCCTCTGCTCTCCTCTCCTTTCCCCTCCTCCGTGCGTCAGGGCGCTCGTGCGCCGCGCAGGGAGACGCACTGACGGAGATGTCGATCACCCGGATCAGCCGTGTCCGAGCCGCACTAGCGGTCAAATAAACAGGCAAACAAACAAACAAACAAAAATCCCTCCGATCGGCTCCGATCCGACCGTGCGGGGATGCGTCCTCCTGCACCGACGGTGTGTGTGTGCGGCTGCGTGTGCGTTTGAGCGTGTTTGTGTGTGCTCGTGTGTGTGTTTGTCCTCTCAGGACCTCTGCTGAGGGCGCAGCACAGAGCGCCGCACCGCGTCGCCGAATGACGCTCAGGGTGTGTGTCTCGGTGTGTGTGAGCGCTGCGAAACCTCCGCGCGGCCGCTCAACCACGCCGGAGCAGAGCGGCCTGCCAACAGCCGCGCAGCCTCTGATACACGCAGAGGGGGGTCGCTGGTCTAAACACGTGTCTCAATGTCAAACCGAGACAAAATAAAGCGGCGAGATTTGATTTGAAACGATTTCGAAAGTACTACACCGAATTACAGCGACATGGTCCGGAGCTAGGTACGTGAGAATCACAGCAAAAGACTCTGTGTAAAACTGTGTAAAATGAACTTTGAGCTCAATTTATTACTAGATTGGCTCAGATGGTGTCACCCAATCGAAGTCGACGACGATGACAAACTGCGGTTCCGCGATTTTCCCCTAAAGGGGGCGCAAGAATTGGGAATTACCTCTGCAATACCGCTCTCTAGTGGAATGATGTTGATCCTACAACTACAACAAGCCGCTATTGAATTATCATCACAGTGAATAAATAGTAATTCTAAATCACAATGTACATATCAATTCATATCGACTATATACACTGTATAATGTATACACATACATACACACATGCACGCACGCACACACACACACTCAATTATGGGCTGCGTTGCACACTGATCCCACTCCAATGTGCCCTTGCTACCAGTGTGCGAGTGATTTTGTTATAGATATTGTTATTGCTATAGTTTGATATTATCATTATCATTATTATAAGTAGCAGTATCTTGATCATTTATCAATATCATTATTACCATATTAGTGTATGATTCCTATGTGTATTTAGTACCTCCACAACAATGCAAAATATTCAGTCTCGACTTTGTTCCCGTCAAAATTAATATGCTGATTAATGAAAATGGAAAATCCTTGGAACCACAATCATCATCATCATCATCATCATCATCACCACTACTGCAAGGGCACAAATTTGAAGCACCAGTGAATTATATCTCCATTATATTATACCAAATTACTATAAAAGACAAATAAAACAAAACGACTTCTGCATTTTATTTCAGCAGTTGTTTAAAACCATCCAAACGTCGTAGACAGATGCTGCAAAGTCCCTTTCACACACAGCAGGATAAAAGCCTTCCCTCAGTATAGTTCATTAATAGAAAGATACGAGGTGTGATGGCAGCTGTGCAAATTCCTGAATATGAGGGTAATTTGAGGAAGACATCTGTCTCCAGCCTCCACCGCTCGCTGTCCGTCCCTATCCTTGTCTCTCCAGGGCCCGTCTTGGTCTATGATGGATGTAAACTCATTTATGGTCGTCGACAACTCTTCCTCACAGCCAGGAATGGAGACATATATATGACATCTGACCCGCTGAAATGGCTCCATCGTCCCTCTCCGCGTCCCCCCGCCCGTGCCGTCCCTCCCTCACAGAGCGTATCCGTCCATACATTCTCTACTATCCGGTCCCTGTGCTTCTGCCTTCCCACCCACAAACTAGCTCGCTGTCCTGCCGTCCATCCATCCCCACCATCAACCTGCGCACCATGTCTTGTCCTCCATTTTCCAACTGAGCCGACATCTCACAGTGACCGACGCCTCTGACAACACGATCACACAAACGCTGCAATTGCAGTGAAGGTTTCCTCACCAATCAGGCACCAAACCGTGAATCGACACATTACATGACTGCGTTACTCTGCAGTCGGGCCATGCAGCAGGCTTTCCTTTTTTGAACAGCAGGTGGCGCTGTGTGACTCCAAATGGACCTTGTGACGGGGAGCGTATATTTCTGGCCTCACTGCGGTTGACAGGGGCCTGTCCCGCAGGTGAGGGTTTGACACATGCAAGGTGCAAAGGAGACAGAGGGGGTCGCTGCCCCTGAAACACGCTGATCTCCTCGGACACACACACATCACACAAAAAATGTCACCAATTTATTTGCCCCCCTCCACCTCCTCTTGTGTTCGTGCGCTTCAGGTCCATGTGGATTCTTCGGACTGACTCACGCATTGATGTTCCTTGACAATGGAGGCATTCACAGAAGTATGGCCTTCACTCTGATTTGCAAATATATTTTCTTACAAAAAAACAACTACAAGTAGTACAGCGACATTCAGAGAGAACTAGTAAGTTGTAGAAACTAGAGTTGTAGTAAGCCATGTTCTTTTTGCAGACCTCCATTTCCTGTGTCAGAACATGTTGTGCGTCATGGCTGCTTCTTTGGGAGCTCTTGAACTGAAAACAAGAGGAAGAAGAAGAAGAAGATGAAGAAAACTCACAGAAACAACAAAAGATGACACTAGACCGGCAACCACACTCACTCTACAGCTGAATGTCTCTGCTTTTTTTCCAGCCCCCTGCTATCCTTTTTCTTTCACACACACACACACACACACACACACACACACACACACACACACACACACACACACACACACTTATGGGCCCTGCCCTCCAAAGGAACAATATGGCAGAGAGGCAGAAAGCCTTCATGTCAATCATCCGTTCACCCTTAGTCAGCGCCACCGTTTGTGTGAGTGTGTAACCACGTCGATCCCCTGATTTGTATTTTGTGTTTGTTTTTGGCTTCGTCTGTAGTTTTACTCAAAAAGAACCTCTTCTATACTGTGCATTACGTGGTCATGCGAAACAAGGCACAGTGGAGCTCATTGTTTGTGCTCATGATGAAAAAGAGCCACACACACACGTGACCAGCACAAAGACGCGCAGTGTTCCCCCTACTTTGCCACCGCTGTTTGTGTTATGATGCCATGTACCGATGGGCTGTGCACCAGAAAATGCATCAGTATCAAAATACGCTTGTGTTGCTATTCTCCACCGTGTACATGTGTGAAGAAATCTCACCTGCCGACAACGTTGGAAAATGAGAGAGAACACCTGAATCCGTGTCCGCATTTGTTTGAGCTCACCCATCATTTGCATTATGTGATGGCGTTGATAAAGAGAGAACAGGTAGATTGGTGCAATAAAAGCTCCAATTGAGGAGAGAGTGTTTCCTCTCAGACGCACAGCAGGGCTGCAGCCTCTCACTGGAGCCTGATTTAAGTGCCGCTAATGTCTGAGCAGAGGACTGAGCCTGATGTCGATGACCAGGGTGGTTGTTTTATTTGTCAGAAATCCCTCTCTAACCGTTTGAGAAGCATGCTGCCACTGAGGGACAAACTACCTCTCTGTAAAAGTGTGTGTGTGCCCAGAAGTGTCACTGCTGCCCTGGAACAAAAGCCCCAGGTGAGAATGGGACAATCTATCCTGGTCATTTGAGAGGCGATGAGGAAGAAGACCTGACCTGCTCTCTGTAATCCTACATGTTTCTTTTATCGAAGGAGATTGAGGCTCATGTGCCGCATTATGCCATCTTCCATTCTCGGTTATTTATCAGCAGCTGGTCACTGATTGTAACTGACGAACTCTCTTTGATTTAATGAGACGCTGACGCACGACAAACTGAGCTATGCAAAAGTTCCTCAAAAGTAATAATTGGAATTCCTCTCAGATTACAGCACCTCATCAAAGCTGTTCTGCGAATATATAATATCTGCATATCAGATTCTTCAGCTTCTGTCTGTCTCAGCTCTAATACAATCTCCCTCTCTATCGACGACATTGGCGGAGTCTCAGTGCTGAGACATCGCTTTTTACAGACGTGGCTCAAATCACAATTTCACAACATGACACGATCTACTCGATTTTTTTGACAAGATGTAGCAGTCTGGAGTGACTGTAACAATATCCGTCACCTTTTTTTTTTTTCCTCAAAAGAGGGTTCTTGTGTTTTTTTTTACTAGTGCTAAATCTTCTCCCAGACACAGATGAGTAAAACCTCAATGGAGGCAACAATCCAATTGGACCAGAACAAAGGGGGAGAAAAAAGTGGCCGGGGGACGAATAAGGGGGCGGCTTTGAAGAAGAATCCGCTCCTCTTCACTACTTTTACCAGCTTGTAATAAATCTGAATATGTGTCGTCTTAACGTCTCAACACTAAGACTAGAGCAACAGCCCTGGGCGGTAGGGGGCTGGATTCAGCGTCTGTTCAAAGAAGTGAGAATGAGGTCATGGCAGATGTGAGAGTGTGTGTACCTCCAGGCTGTGTCTGCAACATACGGGAGGATCCTGTGTCATCCACAGGTGCCCAAATATGCAATCTAGGCAACATTATGGCTGCACGGTGTCTGGTGTTGCGGGCGGAAACAGCCTGTGGGCAGGAATATGATCAGATAAGGACAGCGCACACACGCGCACGCGCACACACACACTCACGCACACACACGCGGCAGAGGATGCTCTGATGTGCATTTCACAGAGGCACGGCTGAAGTAACAAAATGTAGAGGGAAGTTGTTACAGGAGAAGACTAGTAACTTTGATGACTGAACTTTCTCCCCACTCTCAGGCCACGTGTGCTGTTGCGAGCGCCGTGCTCGGAGAGGAGGAGGTGTGCAAGATAAGGCCCGAGCGCGGTAAATTGGCCACGGCATAGCTACACGATGACTTCATATCTCCTGTCTGGGGCCCTGCTGAGGTTCATGCGGACGCTCCAAACGTCTGTGCATCACGAGAGCGTGGTTCACGGCAGGGGTGGAGAAGCGTGTGACGAGGCCCGTGCTGCATTGCGTAATGCTGCGTGTGCAGGTGTGCCAACATTGAACCTCCACTTTATATAATCCCTCGTTGGACTTTATTCGCTTATGCAAATGCAGCGGTGGAGTGTGTCCGAGATGGAGTACATGTCAGATGAAACGCAGGCGTTCAGGTCTAAATATGGAGGAAATTAATTGTGAGAATATTATGTAAGAGAGCAGGTTAGTGTGCCAGATTGTCTGTTTGTTGCAGGCGCAGCCTGGGTGCCCACAGCCTCAATTATTGAAACCATTGTTTATTCAGCTTGTTCTTTAACCCTTGATTATCAACACAGCGGATTTGTTGAATTATATACTCTCACATGGGAAGCTATGCTGCGGAGCACTCTGTTGTTGGCACAACAGCTGAGCGACAGAGGTTCAGACAGGTGCTGATTCATTGTGTCCGTTGAGATGAATCAAACCGGTCAAACCCGTCCAAAGCTTTTCAGTTTGGCATACAGGAATCAAAGCATAAGCCTCCACCCCCCTGTGACTCTTATTTTGGATCTGACAATACGATGAATGCTGAGAAAGAGGCTCAATCGTTTTGCATGTCGTTTGGCATCGGCGCTCTACGGAGGAATAATGAAATGCGGTGTTGGCGTGCTGCTGGGAGCCATTCTCTGTGTTTGTGCCACGTCAGCGGAACGAGGCCGCGATCTACAACAAATATTGTGATTTACATTCGATATAATTGTGCTCACTCCAGAAGATGAATGGCGGCGAGATGCTCATGTCTGTTTGTCCGCACATGCCTGTGCACATTCCAAGAATGCAGCGCCCAGTCAGCCAGCGACAAGAGAGGCCTTGTCTTTGTACGTCTCTCTCTCTGCCCGGCCTGCAGATTAGCCTCTTATCTGTTAAATGAGACAGTGCCGACGGATTTGGATAAGAGGACTTTGGCATCCGCCCGATGCCGCCTGTATCGAGGGCTCCTCTGTCTCACAGAGGCTCCCTGTGCCGCGAGTCAAGCCGAGCCAAACAGCACAGACAGCCTTGGACCCAGCAGTGGGTGGATATGGAGACTCCCGTAATAAGCTGCCATCCCTGCAGCCCCCGAGCTCTGCCGGGCCCTCTTCTCACCAGTCGGGCTCGATCGTAGATATGACTGTCACGTCGGGATCTTGGCTGCCGCCCGCCTCGGCTTGTCGCTCTCCCACATATCACCTGCTCGGATTTGTGGCGGCGATAAGCGCAGCTGACTCATCCCCGTCTCAGTCACGACCACGTGACCGACCGGGCAAGCAGGACAGAGAGAGAAGCGACTTGCTCACCCTGACCTCCTGATTTCCTCAACTCACCCCAGGCTGGAGGTGATAGCTGGTGTTTAACGGCACACCTGGGATGCCCAGGCCGGGCTCCATGTTCTGCTCCCCGGTCGCTTAGGACGTCTAGCTCCACTCCTCTGCTGCCCCGTGGGATCTGCTTAGCTTTAGTCACTTTGAGCCTCCGCTGGACAAAATTAGAGCACATTCCGGAGGTGCTATGTGTTCCTGCTGGTTTATAAAGCCCTTAACCCACTGAAAGCACAGGAAGGTGATGATTATCTTGACCACGGTGGTAACAAGAGAGCACCGAGTCATGTTTCACCAAATATGCTTATCGCCCTCCCAAAGCACACACTGCAGCCCAGAGAGTTAAGCGGGGGCATGGCAGATGATGAAATGGCAGCCGTGGGAGGGCCTGGGGTGACGACACTACCATTGCGTTTTGCTTTGCACAGCTAAACCGCTACAAGCGACAGCCGAGTATTGCAATGTCGCAAAGACTGAATTAGAAATACAGTAGCTGATGAATACGACCACAGATTGGTCTTTCACCCCCACACTCCAACCGCATGACCACGCAATTGTTTGGCGTTTTGCAGTCGGAAACCCTGGGGGAATAAGTCGCAGTGAATATTTGGGAGGTGTAAAGGAGTCATTCCGCTGGGCCGTTTGATTTGATTTCCAATCCTGGCAGAGGTCATCCAGTGGTCATTCATGTTCCCGATTTCTACATTTCCTGGTGTCCTCTTTATGTCTTTCTGGACCATTGGGCTTGTTTTGTCTCCAGCAGTCGAGCAGCAGTCCATCGAAGAACACAGGCTGCAACTGACAGTATTGCTCTGCCTCTGGTCAAACACACACAACACCTAATAACCACCTCTCTGTAATTGCTGTGTCTCTGTGGGTGGATTAATTATGCAGAGCAATTTGCAATTATCGCTGACCTGACCAACATGGATGGGTTTCATTTACACGGTGATCCATGTGAACGCCACAACATGAGACTACCGCCGCCAGCTCGTCCTCATCTCAAGTCTTGCGTTTGTAAAATGAGTCTGTTTGCAGGCTAAACAGGCCGTTTTCACGCCACGCTGATTTTTCCATCAATTTTAGTGTGCACATGTCGGGGAAGAAGTTGGTTTGTGCTAAGCAGAGAGATGGGAAAACACAGCCACAGTAGCCGAGTCCAGAGCTCTCTGTCAAACACCTTCCTCCCATTGCCCATACCTCAGCATCATCACTACACACTAACTGCATCCGAAACTTCCAGGAAATATACGGTGAGTGTTTCTGAAGAAATCCCACGGGAGGTTATACTGCCACTTATCTATTAGTATTTCTATAAAAAGATGTGCAGCAGAGACAGCTTTCCAAAAGAAAAACAAAAAAAAAAAGAAGAAGAAGAAAACCCCAGGAGGGTTCTGTGGCTTTTGCCAATTATTTTTGCTATTATGGCGCAGATATTGTCTAGTACAGCGCTGACAAAAGGGGAGAAAACTGGAAGAGAGATAGAGAGAGGCAGAGGTGTGTGAGCAGAGGCTGTAATATGGAGGAATGACTCTCTATTTGTTATCGACTGAGGCGGAGATAGCCGCTCTAATGTAGCGTCGCTGCTGTGGGAGAGGGCACGGTGTCTCGATCTCAGGTCTGCCTCCCCCCAACCAGCTCCTAAACTTTTTTCCCGGTCGGGCTCTGCTAATAAGTCACTTGGATGGAAAGTGTTGGGAGTCAGGTGATTCCTAATCCGCTCGCTTTTCTTGCTCTGCGCTCGCACATCAGAAGTCAGACTGATTCCAACAATCACATGAGGGGCCTTCTGAGGCGGCGTCATCACGGTCTAGCAAACAGGCAGAAGTGTGCGTGTGTGTGTACGCCTTGATAAAAGCAATAAAATGTGTTCAGCTGGAACTCAGTGCCTATGCAGTGGCCATTACTGGGTCGTCACTGGGCCCTGATCCCTGTCACTGCCGCTTTACTCTACACTGCAAGTCCCACAGATTAAATCGACACAAAATACAATAACACATGCTCAGACCTCGGTGGTGTCGTCTGCTGTGTAAATAAGTCTCACAAGGGCGAGAAAACAAACAATATTACGCATTCCTCTTGTGTGTGTGTAATTTCCCAGGTCCACTTACAGGATGCACAAACAGGCAGGGATTGCCATGACTGACAGGTTGATGAACTATGCCAGACAGGCTTTACTTCTCCCTCTTTAAATCCTAATCATGCTTGTCAAAGGTTCTATTTATGTTTGAATGACTTTTCCTCCTCATCCTGAAGATTGGGTTATTATATTTTTGTCTGTTGCAATAACGACACTACGGGATTGCGTGCATAAACAGACATTATTGTACCTACACTCTACTACAATTTAGCAAACAAATGCTTGCTCAAGAGTACAAAGAAAACAAATCACTTGTCAGGGAGGAAAAGAAAAGAAATGTCATCTACACTATCTGTGTTGTTTCTCCTGGTGGTGCAATTATATCTTCTGTTCAACGTGATGGCTGCTCTAAACTGTGTCTCATTTCGTCGCACCTGAATATGCAGGACATTGTAATGAGACATACGTGTTTGAATCCCGTTAGTCGTCTCTGTGTCCTCCACTTCACAGGGATTGAGGAGAAATGAGATTCTGGGGCTTGGTGTCAGAAATGCAAACACTGCTTTGGAAAAGCACTGATTGAACTCTTTGTTGATTTCCATAGTACTTCTCAGTAAGTATTGTCTGTAGCTTTAGTTGACCTGTTGTTGCAGTGGGGCCACTGGTTTTGACTTTGGCAGAGGTTTAGGCATTAACACTTAATAGCTCAACCATAAACACAGCGCCGCATACATCAGCATGTCAGCCTTGAACGTTTGAACTACAAAAACGTGGACCAGCCTTTTCGCTCTGTGTGGCAGCAGCCTTCGCTCCACAGGCCACGGTCCCACAGCTCAAGTCGGCCTGTGAAAATCCAGTCGTTCAGCTGCTTCCTTGCCCAGTTTGGCGTGACATTTTGGTGAATGATAAGGTTGAAAGCAGCAGACCCACTGGCAAGACAAAACAACTCGAAGTTATAATATTTGGTCACAGACAGGTTTTAAAGATAAGATTATGCAAATACAGACAAAACAGTATTTCAGGCAAAGAAAACCAATCACATGCTCAACATTTCAACATTCAGGGAACAAATATAACCTTTAGACAACAAAAAAACAACTTATCTATTTCTGTTATTCTTCGGTACACATAAGTGGCTGCAAATACTGACTCGCATCGTGGTCTAAAAGAGAAATAATAAAACATAATAATTCATCCGCATCTACAAATACCATGAAAGGTGCTATTAAGCACCGACTGTGGCCAGACCTTCATTGTGACTTATTATATTTAGACGTTCCACTTTCTGCTTCATGGTGCACTGTAATTGATTTTTAACTAATGAGATCATGGTATGCTCAGGATGTGTGAATTCCTTTGAGACGCAGCTGTGACGGAGAGCCAAATAAACAAACCTGACCAGATGTTAACATCAGAAGAATTAAATCTGACAAAGACTAAACACCCTGTGCTACACCAGGTACGAAGACAAGATGTGGGTTCATGGGAATTTATGCTCCAGGATTTAATTCTGTGAACAATGAATAAATGAATAAAGACAATGCTACTTAGTTGCATTGTACAGCAAATATATGGCAGGTTGATAACCTATGAAAACTGCTTACATGGGATCATGTCAGTCTGTTGTGTAAACAGAATAAAGAACAAGAGTAGATTATTTTGAATAATACATTTATTGGTTCAGTTTCATCCAGGCACAAATGCAATAGAAAATAAAAACACTATTCAAGTATTTGAAAACGAACATAGAAGGGAAAACTAACACCCCCCCCCCAAAAAAAAAATCAATGCTTAACTATAGTATGCTGACCAAATCTGAGACAAAAGTGGCAGTATAACCTCCATCATCTTACATACTAGATACTAGAGGTTATACCAAGTACTGTGTATAGTTGTATCTCTGAATAAATGTTGAGCTGTTGCGTCTTGCTTTACCCAAACACATGAAGCTCCATCTCCTTCAGTCTCATGTTGTGTGATTCCACCTGCACAGGGCTCCACATGCAGAGAGGCGGAGTCCCGCGGCCACACGCACCGTCGGCCTCAAGCCGTGGACCTGGGGAGGAGGACGGACACACACACAGACACACACACTCACACGGCGAGGGAGGGGGAACAGCCGATGAAATACTCAGCGTCGGCCAGCTGCAGGTGAAGTAAAGCAAGCATCCATCAACCCGTGTGTCCGTCCCTCCAAC